>JAPIWU010054333.1:0-17239 GCA_037576205.1 Pyrocystis lunula | reverse complement strand
GGGTTCTCCAGTACACGGAGGTAATAGAAAGCGCGTTGTGTGGGTTCAAATTCCGGGTCCATCCAGGCCACCTTCATTTCAACCGCGCCCTTGTCGTGATCGAACCGACACGTAGCGAGATCGACGCCAGCGCCGTTGTCCGCACAACGATGGGTGTCCGGACTGGGCGCAGAACCGTCACCGCAGGCAACGTCGAAAACCCGCTCATGTTGCTGGCCTTCAGCATCGAGCCAGCCTTTGACAATCTGCAGGCGTTGCAGCCACGCGCTCGAAGGATCGCGCATTGCCCAGGCGAAAAAACGCGGTGATCCGCGAACATGCGCTTGCAGCTCGCTACCCATCGCAACGCCAGTCGCGTAGAGCTGGGCATGGTCCACCGTGTCAAGATCGTAACCGGCGAAGAACTTGACTCGGATTCGAGTACCGCTGGTGGCAAAGGTTTCCTTGCGTCGGAATGCGGCGTAAATGGCCTCACGAGTGTTGGCTTCGGCCCAGACCGCGGCAAGGCCCGAGGCGCTCCAATTGAACGCGCGCTCACGAAGGTGTTCAATCGGGGCCGCGTCCTCGGCAGGCTCGACCAGGCGCCACTCAGCGCGTCCGTCAAGGTTGCCTATTTTGCCGTGATAATTTGGTTCCTCATAGGCGGCACCCGTATTGTGCGTGTCACTTGAGCCAATGAATCCGAACTGATAGGGATTGAATCCTTCCATTTGCTGTAACTGCAGCCCAGCCAACAGAGCATCGCGCGCATAGGCCCCCTGAACGGACTTTCGTGTGGCTTCACCAACTGGCGTCAACACTTCAAAGCCAGCCCACTCGTCGTTCGGCGAGAGCAACGGATGGGTCTCGGAAGTACCCTTCACCTGAGTGATTTCCACGATCGGCTCGTTGCGGATGCGGGCTTGGGCATATTCCTCATCAATGGGTTTGCCAGCAAAATTGATGGTCTGAAAATACGTCCCACCGCTCAGGTTGGTGTTGTGAGGAATCGCCAGCGCCTCGATGCCTTGTGCCCGCAACCGGTCAAGCCACGCCCACAGGTCTTCTGGATTTACCGAATCAGTTGCGCCGAATGGCAACTCCGGCACACGAGCGCCCTTGAAGATGACGTTACGATGCAGCATGCCCGTTGGCGAGGGGCTATATTCATAGCCGACAAATGTCGTAAAGCGACCGGGATCGTAATGCCGTTCAGCGGCTTCGACGATTCGTTGCCAGGTGTCACGACGTATTTTTTCATCCTCGAGTCTGGGATCGATTTCGCCGCTCTGGATCGCCCTGCCGAAACTCGCAAATGCATTCCAAAAGATCGAGCCATCACTCGCCTTAGTCAGCTCCGAATTGGCTTGAGGGTGGTCGGGGTTTTCGAGGGCGGTGACGTTGCCCATGTACTCGGCGTGATCGGTGACCGCCAGGAAGTCCAAGGGCGCGCCGCGCATGCGGATAATCTGGCCGGACGGGTGACGCAGAGCCGCTCCTTTTGCGAACTCGTAGGCTTCATCCGGACCGGTACGCGCGCCGTAACTATAGGCATCCGCCGAGTACATCGTATGCACATGTAAGTCACCAAAATACACGTTGCGATGCGGCCCGTCTGCGATTGCAGGGTTCAGAGGTAGCAGCATCCAAAGCCACATCAACCCTGCGGGCAGCCGTTGAAGACTTAGCTCCACAGACGCTGTCATCAGAAACTCTCCTTTCCAATCAAATCGTCAAAGCCAATGCACACCCCCTGACGGTATGCGGGGCGATCAAAGAGCTGCGCATACCATTCCTCCACCCGAGGCGTCTTCGGCCGTTCGATGTCCATTGCGTACCAACGGTAGAGCGTCATCCCCGCAGGGATGTCTGCCATCGTCAATCTGTCTCCGGCCAGATATCGGCGATCTGCCAGGTGCCTGTCGAGCAGACGCATGCGTCTGGCGGTGGCTTCGAGGTGCCGGGCGATGACTGCTGTATCACGCAGCGCTGCCGGTGTGCGTACGAGTCGCCAGAACAGCGCAATCCAATCGGGAATTAACTCGACCGTGCCCCACGTCATCCACTGATCGGCGTGAGCACGTTCGCCAACGTCTTCTGGCCAGAGGGTTCCGAGTCCGTAGCGCATCGCGAGGTAACGGACAATGGCATCACTTTCCCATAGCACCAGGTCACCGTCCTGCAACGTGGGGACCCGGCCATTGGGGTTCATCGCGAGATAGGCAGGGTCGTCGAGCCCACCAGAATCGCCGCCGCTCGGAACATGTTCGTAGGGCAACGACAGCTCTTCTAATGTCCACAGCACTTTCTGCACGTTACAGGAAGACGCTCTCCCCCAGAGCGTGATCTGTGCCGTCCTGTTGGCGCCCATCACAGAGCACCTGCGGCAGCGTCACCACTGCGCTGGGGCAACTGAGCCAACGCCTGGCGAATGGAGGCATGACGCTTGCGATCAATCCTGTAATGCCGGATACAGTAGAAAAAAGGCACGGCGGCGCTGGCCACCACAGGACCGGCCAGAATGGCAAGGTAGGTGAGTGTTTCCGGCGGCACGTCTGCTGCTGTGCGAATGGTATCGCCCGTAGGCCAGGCGATGACATCGAGCAGCACCCCGCCAATCGCAATCCCGACACCCGCGGTGGCCTTGGTGCAGACAGCAAACGCACCGAAAAACACGCCTTCGTTACGCCGCCCATCGACCAGCGCATGCTCATCAGCCACATCTGCCATCATGCTGCTGACAGCGACAACAAGCTGCGCGATACCGGCACCGGCAAGCAACTGGAACGCCACCAGCAGAATAAGCGCTGCATCCGACCCCGGGGCCGGAAACATGCCAGCGAAGCGAAGCAGGAAAGGCACCACGGTTGCTGCAGCCCACAGACCAACCCCCCATACCAGCACGGTGCGCTTTTCCCGCCCCCTGCCCAACACAGGTGCAATGGCATACCCGACCAGCGTCGCCAGAAACTGTGCCATCATGACTACCGGCACCTGGCTGGGTGTCAGCTCCCAGTAAAAGGTATTGACGTACAGCGCGAAGGCACCGCCGATGCCAGCCGGAATAGTGGCGGAGACGAAGGAGATGATCAGCCACCGAAAAGAGTCGTTACGAAATGCTGTGCGGAGATCAAGCAACACCTGGGTACGTTTCTTCGCTGTATTCGACTGCGCCCTGGGAAGGTGCGGGACGATGCCTTGGGTACCCAGCGACGTGACGACAATGGAAATGAAAACACCGGCTGCCGCGAGCGCAATAAACGTAGGATAGTTTGCCGGATTGAGCTGCCCATTAGCGTATTCCGGTGTGGCTGCAAAGAAAGTGGCAAATCCGATGGTCACGAGAATCCACCCGGCGACGCCAAACAGCATGCGAAACGCAACGATACGCGTGCGTTCGTCGTGGTCCTGCGTCAGTTCCGCGCCCAGCGCCAGATGGGGAACGTGGTAAAGGGTCATACCCAGCTTCGCCAGCACCACAAAACCCGTCAGCCAGGCAAACAGCTGCCACTCGCCCTGCACAGGAGGGACGAACAACAGCCATAAGCAGAGGGCGGCCGGCAAAGCTGACGCGTACATGAACGGATGCCGTCTACCGAGCTTCGATGTGCAGTTGTCTGAGATCGTGCCCATCATCGGATCGGTGAAAGCATCCACCAGGGTACCGATCAAGAGCGCCAGGCCACACAAGCTGGCAGACACCCCCAGAACCTGATTGAAATAGAACAGCAGCAGAATTCCGAAGATGCTGTTAAACAATCCCTCCGCAAGCTGCCCGAACCAGTAGCTCAGTTTTGTGTTAAACGTCAGGTGGGCTGACAGGCTCAACGATGCCTCCGCAAATCTGCTTGCTCAGGCTGCTCAGGATTCCGCTGGCGCATCGGTCCTGACCCGGTAAGTGCTGTCCATGTACTGCTCGAAACCCCGCTCGCCGACAACGCTGTCGAAGACACCGGACAATTCAACGAGCTCAGCTTCCGATATGCTCACATCCACTGCTTGACAGTTGCTCTGAAGATTCCTGATCTTGGTCGTACCGGGAATCGGCACCACGTCCACGCCAAGCTTCCGCCCCTGTGCCCAGAGCCAGGCCAGAGCGAGTTGTGCCGTATGGCATCCTTTAGCTTCTGCCAACGCTTCCACTTTGGCGCGCAACGCTTTGTTGGCTGCAAAAGCATCCCCAGTCAGCCTGGGAAAGTATTGCCGGGCATCATCTGTCGGCTTCACCATATCGTCACTCAGAAAGCCGCGCCCCAGGGGTGAGTAAGGGACAATGCCAATCCCCAGCTCCCGGCAAACCGGGACGATGTCCTCCTCCAGGTCTCGTGTGTAGAGAGACCATTCCTGCTGCACACAGGCGATTGGATGGATCGCGTGGGCACGCCGAATAATATCCGGGGCAGCTTCACTCAGTCCGATATGCCGCACCGCGCCTTCCTTCACGAGCTCACCCATGGTCGCTACGGTCTCCTCGATCGGCACATTCGGATCAACCCGGTGCAGGTAGTACATGTCGATGTAATCGGTTTGCAGACGATTGAGCGAAGCATGGCAGGCTTGCTTCATATGCTCGCCGCTGGCCGGACCGGTCATCGCTGACTGCCCGCCGAATTTGGTGCCGATCTCGACCTTGTCGCGACCAATGGTTGCCACGGCTTTACCAAGGATCTCTTCGTTCCACAGAAGCGCCTTCGTGACCGGATGCTCGGCAACGTAAGCCTCGGCGGTATCGAAAAAAGTGCAACCGAACTCGACCGACTTCTGCAGCAGTTCAATGGCATCCTCATCGGGAATCGGATCCCCGTAGAACGCCGTGATGCTCATTACCCCCATGCCGCATTGGGACACCTCGAGACCATTGTCTCCCCCTAATTTTATTCTTTGCATACTCGCCTCTCCCAGTAGATATTATTTGTTAGAAACCACTCATCACAGACTATTCCTCGACAGAAAAGCTCACGCCAGCCCGTGCCGATAGTTGGCGCAGCATGATTTCAGGCATCGCTGAAGCGGCTGTCCAGCATCCGCCTGGGATCTGATCTCGTGAGAACTCGAGTGCCAAACCGGCACCCACCTCAACAAAAATTTTGGCTGTGCCGCCGTACCCCGGGTCCATATCGCCCTTAACCGCAGCGCGAAGGGTGTTGCCGTCCGGATATTCAGCAATGAAAAGCAAGTCGTAAAAGCCAGCCTCACGTTCTTCGCGGGACGGACCTTCGCCAGGTTTCTCGAAGGGTTTCTGATCGAAACCAGCGGGCAGCCCTTCCGGCCCATCCATGATCGACATTTCGTCATACATGAAGTCTTCACCCCAGCGATGACCCAACAAGTAATTCGAGCGGTGCACCACCTTTGAGTTGATTGGCGCCATGACAAAGGGAGCAACCCAGGCACCGGTCACGGTGTCTTCATAAATCTCCTCAACAGGTGGCTGCTGCGGACCTTTAAAGCCTGGCGTTAACGCAAACGGGTCGCGCAAAAGCTGAAGGATCGAGGGATCTTTCTCGATCGCTGCCATGGTGGCAGGGCCGCCCGCCATAGAGCCACCTGATGCACCACCGGAACGCATGGCACGCACACGTCCACGGACGCGCGGCGCATAGGCGCCAAATCGTTTCTTCGCCTCGGATTGCACAAAATATACACCGAGATCAGAAGGTACCGAGTCAAACCCTGCCGAGAACAACAGTCGTGCTCCGGTCTGCTTTGCCGTCCGTTCATGCAGGCTCAACATCCTGGCAATCCAGTTAGACTCACCCGTCAGATCTGCATAGTCAGTACCGACCGCTGCACACGCCGCCACCAGTTCGCTGCCGTAGAGCTGAAAGGGACCGGCCGTGGACAGCACAACTCTTGTCCTTTCAGCCATTGCTCTGAGCGCCTGTTCATCGTGAGCGTCGGCGACAATGATAGGCAAATCGTTGGGCGCACCAATCTGATCGCGGACTTCAGCCAGTTTCGCCGCGCTGCGGCCCGCCATCGCCCAACGCGTCAGGCCGCCGATCTCGAGCAGCCGCTCGGCGACAATACGACCGGTATAGCCGGACGCTCCGTATACAATGAGGTCAAACTCGGGGACCACATCAACCTCCAGTTAAATTCTCATCATGACTCACCGTTGCCGATCTCCTTTTTGAGTATTGACTTCACGTTGTTCTTATCGAGATCCAGGCCGTACCCTTGATTTCGATCGACAGGCGCACGTTCAAACACGGACAACCGCACCTCATCTTTAAGTCGCCGGGAAACAATACCTGCAAGGGTAAGACCTGCTATTCCAGCGCCGCAGATAGCGATACGTTTTCGCGCTTGCTGTGGGTGATGGGCGCGCAATTCTGTGTCTTCACAGGCGGCATTCCCTCACCCTCCGCCATCATCAGGATGTCAGGCGCGTTCGTTCTTTATAGGTTGTGGCCCTGGCCATTGAAGGACCGGGACCTTCTTTACCCCAACCATAGAAGTCATCGGCACCGAGAAAGCGGGCAAACCGCTCGCTGTGGCGCGCCAGCATCTCGTCAGGCACGGCCGTCTGATATCTTTCCTGAGTCTTGAAAGCGCGATGACAGAAATAGTTAGTGATTGTCATGCGCAGCCCGTCCATGGTGCGCGGATAGGCGCCATGCCACATGTTTGCCTGCCAGAAGATCAGCGAGCCTGCTGGTGCCTCAACCGGAACCGCACCTTCTACACCTTCACCCTTGATGGGTTGCCGACCAAGACGATGGCTGCCCGGCACCATGGCGATCGCCCCGCCCGCTTCGGAGTAATCAGACAGGCAATAGGCACCATTGCAGATGGTGTTGTAAGCCGCTGACAAGCGGCCTTCGGGAGAGCCTTGAGCATCACTGTGCAGGCCCAACCCGGGCCCGTAGGTACCGCCTTTCCATTTCAGGATTGAGCTCATACTGGAAAGTTGCCCCTGGCCCACCATGGCGTAGTCGACGAGGGCGCCAAGGGTTTCGTTCTCGAGCCATTCCTCGAACACCTCGTCTTCAAACATCAGGTAAAAGTCATACACCGAGTTCGGCACGCCGGCGTTAACCTCAAGATCTGGATTCTCGTCGGGACGAAACTCAACACCATGGCGCTGTGACGCGATACGTAGCACTGCGCTGCGAATCCGCTCCAGAAACTCCGGCGGGGCAACTTTTTCCGGTGGTATCACCGTATAGCCAACCGCCTCCAGCTCGGCGACATACTGCTGCAGGCCCAGCTTCACCAAGGGCTCGTAGAATTTGGTTCCCCGGTGCTCCGGGCGTTTCAGGACGTTGTCCTGTGCATCGAAGTCCACAGCCTCACTCATCTGCAGTCTCCTGTTTGCGTTGACGCAAGGGTGATCGCTCCATCCGCGCCTGCCTTTGCGCTTCCCACCCTTCACGGTCGAAAGACTCGTATGTGTAGTCCGGGCGCAACGACACTTTGTCACCCGCAGGCTCACGATCAAACAGGCTACGATAGGGCGCCATATCCGCTGCACCATTGTTGACGTTGGTCATGGCGCGCTCAGCATCGATGTCGTTTTTGCCAAACGGAAATGGCGCGTATACATCCATCAGACCGGCAAAGCGTATTGGATTTCGAGCCAACGCTTCCTCGGTGACCGTCTCGCGAAAGGGCTCCTGGGTCTGCAGGTAGCTGCGGCTATAGGTGCCTAGAATCATCATCCGCTCGCCGGCATTCTTCCGCGGCAACGACCCGTGCCAGGTCAGGTCACCCCAGATCACCATCGAACCGGCCGGCGCCACTACCGCGTGTGCTCGATCCGCCCAATGCTCGACCTCCTGAGGGGAGGGCCTGCGATGCCACTTGTGACTGCCCGGTACAAACGACAGCGGGCCATCTTCAATGGTGTAATCGGTTACCAGATAATTAAAGTTGCAGCTCATTGGCTCCGGCGGAAATGTGGGTCGGTTGAAATCCCAATGGTCCGGGTGAATGGGTGTGCGCTCGTCACCAGGCCCCTTCACCCAGCCGTCAAACAGCGAAAGAATGCAGTTGTGGCCCAGCACCGACTGGATTAGACCCAGGCCAGCTGGATTCATAAGCAGCTCTTCAAAGATCTGATTCTCCCAGAGGATCAGGCGCAGGATCTGATTTGCACCCTGCCAGCTTGTGCCCTCTTTCTTGAGCTTACCAAAACGCGTTTCAATGACTTCGATCAACGCTTTCTTTATCTTTGCGTGAAACGCTGCCGGCCCGACCTTTTCGGGCGGGATCACCGTAAAGCCGTAGAAATCCAGCTCAGCCAGGTTCTCGAGCAAATCCAGCTGCTTGAGTTCCCGATAGAGTTCCGTTCGTGCGCCCATCTCGGGCAGGTTGTCGTCACTGAAGGACAGCGCCGTGTTAAATTCTGGTAGTTGTACCGCTTCGCTCATGGTTGCTCCTTTTTCTATCGCAATGCGTCTGTTTCAAATTCACTGAACGCTATCCGGCTCGATCAATTGGTTGCCGCCATAGGCACCGGGTTGCTTTGCGCCTGATAAGGGAAATTGTCATCGAATCCGATGAGCTCACGCATCCGATCCGCATCGTCACAATCGCTCCAGGGCTGATTGTCCATGGTCACTGTCATGTTCTCCTGGGGGAGTACTGAGTGATGTCGGTAGTAGCTCACCGCACAAAGCCGAAGCCCTCGTGTCTCTTTAGGAAAAGCGCCATGCCAGGTGGCGCCGTGAAAGATAATTGCAGAACCCCGGGGACACTCAGCTGGAATTGCAGCTTTTGTCGCCATGGGCTGGACAGGATGGCAACCTTTCTTGTGGGACCCGGGCACCCAGGCAAGCGCACCGTCGGCTTTTGTGTAATCGGTCAGTGTCCAGGTGACATTGGCCGTCAAGGCCGTATCACCCCACGGCAGCGGGCAGGCACCCTGGTCTGCATGCAGCCCAAGTGCAGGCCCGTATCCGTAGTCGCCCTGCCACTTCACAAACGAGTTAGTACTCGACAGACGGCGCGCTCGAGCACCGGTCGGTCCGCGACCCATGATGTGGTCGATCAGCGCATCGGCAACCGGATTCACCGCCAGGTCGCGGAAACACCGGTCCACCTGCAGCAGCTGCTGGATCAACATCTGCGAAGGTTCGGGGGCATTCGGATCTCGCAGCCGAATATCGGGGCTTACAGGGTCGACCGATGGCCAGTCCAGCTCGCCTTCAGGTCCGTTCTCCAGACTGATCGGGCAACCGGTCATCGCAGTGAATCGCGCCAGCAGGACGTCCGTACAATGGTCGAGAAACTCCGATGTCACACCCGTCACTTCTGGCGGGACAATTGTGAGCCCATCCGTCTCGAGCTCGAGGACGTATTGCTCAAGTCCCAGGGCCCGTATTTCATCACTTAATCTGATGGCGCTGCTGTTCATGTATGGTCTCCTACAAAAAGCTTCAGTTGCTTACCTTGCGTTTAGGTTCCATTGAAAATCCAAGCCGAAAACCCGCGCCAAACCGTAGTTTGTGCCTACCGCGTTCGTTTCAAACTTCACCTCATCGTTATGCAGATTGTCACCGAACAGGCTTACTGACCACCGCCCGTCGGCAGCGCGCAGCCCCACTCTTGCGTTAACTGTGTGGTATCCAGTAGTAATTTCTTCGTTGGCTGCGTTGTTGAAGCTCTCTGACACCCGATACCAGTCCATTCGCGCAAAGCCGCGGTTTGCGCCTACATTGAAGCCATAGTCCAGCGCCATATTAAAAGTGGTTTCAGGTGATAAACCGAGCCTGTTGCCGGGCAAGACATCAACCGGGTTACCGTCTGCGTCCGCCCATGTCCCAGCAGATAACGTTCCGACCTCTGCCTCATGGTTGTAATCACCACCAAAATGAAAGCTCAGGTTTTCTGTCAGCAGCAGGTCAAACTCGAGCTCAATACCCTGAGAATGGGCTGTACCCTGATTTTCGTTGTAGTTGATACCATTTGGCGCGAGTAGTGTAGGGCGCTTCTGCAGCTGCAGAGTGTCCTTCCAATCGAGATAGTAGATGGCCGCACTGCCTTTGAGCCGTCCGTCAAACAACGAGGCTTTGTAACCCAGTTCCAGGTTGAAAACCTCATCGCCTTCCACTACCAGTACTGAGCTCAAAAAGTCGATGTCCTCCTGTACACCGGGTACCGCTGCAAGCGGCAGTAACGAATCGATCGCCGGCTGTACTGCGGCGTTGATGACGCCAGGCCGGAAACCCTGGGCGTATGTGAGATAAATCAGGTGATCTTCGACTGGCCTGAACGAAACGGTGACCTTCGGTGAAAACAGGTTATCGTCTACGCCGGGCACATTCAGATTCGTCTGCTCACGCTCCACTTTAGAAAATCGCGCGCCAACGAGCACATTCCATTGGTCAGACAAATCGTAACTCACCTCACCATAAAGCGCCGTCTCTTTGTTATCGAACTCCACTTCAACACCAGGAAAAAACGACTCGTACAGCCCTTTAAAAGACTCGAACCCCGGATTCATGGTCACACCAAACGCAGGTATGCTTTCATTTCCATTGTTGGTGCTATCGTCTTTGTAATAAAGCCCTGCCGTCCACTGAAACGGTCCGTCAGTAGTAGAAACCAATCGGAACTCTTGTACAACGCGGTGTACGCGGCGCCGAAAGGTGCCTGTACCACCAGCCGCCTCGATGGCCACACCATCTGTGGGAAACGCCGGATTGTAAAAAGGGTTAGGTATACCTGGTCCAAATTCGGGTAGACGCAGCAATGGAGTAATAGCCAGCTCTACCTGATTCTGAAAGCGGAATGCCGTTTGCTCTGCGTGATCAACATCACGTTCGTAGTAGGATGTTGACGACAAAAAGTCAGCCCAGGGCAACTCCCAGTTTACAGACAGGTTATACTGCCACTGCTCATCACTGCCGCCATTCGTATACAGATTTTCCCAGTTGGCATTTGTTAAATCCGTTGTTGCGTAGGGGATATTTGCAAGACCAGGGCCACCGTGTTCCGAATCAAAGTAGTTGATGGTTGCATCAATCGAGAGTGTATCTGAGAGATACCAGGCTAGTTTTGCGCGCAGTGCAGACTCTTCTATAAAGTTGGTATCGTCTTCATTTCGAGACGGACCCGTATCAAGAAAACCCGCGCGATCACGATATTGCCCGGACACCCTGAGAGCCAGAGTATCCGCCACAATAGGCACGTTTATCATGCCGTTGACTTGCCAGGTCAGGTCTTCGCTCTCGGAATGGTCGCTGACTTGTGTTCGAAAACTCGAGTCAAACTCATTAGGATCAGCTTTGTTTGTGATGAAACGAAAAGCCCCCCCCATATTTCCTTCGCCGTACAGGGTGCCCTGGGGACCCTTCAAAACTTCAACGCGCTGTATATCGTATAAGGTGCCTAAAATTTGACTTACACCGCCCGTATTGGCATCGGTTACAGGAATATCGTCGATATAAACACCAACAATCGACCCGCCACCGCCAGGCGACGTGAGCCCGCGAACAGTCAGCCCGTTGTAAGAATTGCTATTCGAGCGATAGGACAAACCCGGTACAGACTGATAGAGGTTCTGCAGGTTTGTCACGCCTTTGGCGATGAGCAGTTCTTCATCTAAAGCGGTAATCGCAATAGGTGTGTCCAGCAACGCCGTATCACGATACGTGGCTGAAACGATAATCTCTTCGACAACCCGTCCAGAATCTTCTGCAGAAACGTTTGATGTAACTAACACACTACTCAGAGCGCTCAGAATTGCTATCCATCGAAACATCGGCGCGAACTCAGTTCGCTCTTGCTTAAACATCATAATCCCCTCTCCCAAAGTGACATAAACAGAACATTCGCTGCTAAAGGCTAATCGTACAAACCTCTAGGCGCGCGCGCCTGTAACTCGTAGTTAGGACCTTCAGAGGTCCAGTTATAGGGCTGCTTAGCCCCTAATAGTGTTTTGAAGCGTTCATTATTGGCGTGTCGGTCGAGCACTGCCTGAGGCACCACACCTTTGTGTTGCTCTTGTGTCACTACAAATTGACGCGCAAAGAACATCGCTAGATTCATGCGAATGCCGGGAATCTGGCGCGGAAAAGAGCCATGCCAGGTATTGCCGTGCCAGACCACACAGTCACCCGGAGACAGATCCATCGACTGCGCTTCAGGGTTGGCCTTTTCAGCCCCCAACGCCATTTCAGGCAAGGTGGGTTGGCGACACAGTTTGTGGCTTTTTGGCACTACCGCCAACGACCCCGCTTCGCGGCTGTAAGGCGTTAAGGCATAATTCATGTTTGCGCACAGCGAATAAGGTGGGAAGGGCTGCGGAATACCGTTGCCGTTGTCGCTGTGCAATGGCACAACCCCCTGCTCACCTATGCCTTTGAAGTGCGAACCAACACTGGACAGCAGACAACTTTCGCCCAGAAGATAAGTCATCAGCGCGAGCGGCTTTTCCGCCATGAGGATTTCTTCAAACACCTCATCCTCGTAGAGCATGTAGTACACGTAGGTCAGGTTCTTGAAATCGTCTGCGGTTGCGGTCTCGAGGTCAATCGAATGGCCAGTCTCGGCCTCCACACGCTTGAGGATGGCGGCTTTGGCACGGTTGACCTGATCCTCGGAAAGCACCCCTTTGAGCATGGTGTAGCCCTCTGTCTCAAGCTCAATCAGGTTTTGATTCAGCCCTAAGCGATCAATGTTCGCGAGGATTCGCTCAAGCGCCGCACCGCTGGCACCACCAGCCCCACCCAACAGTTTTTCCGTGCTGCCGAGGTAAGCGTCTTCTTTCACGCGTGGACTTTTGGCCATTTTTCACACTCCCCAATGCGATGATGTGTATTTATATAAGTTTTAACACTTTAGGTCAAGGCTTAGCAGTTTCGTCATCAGATCTCGCAGCGGCAGCTGCTTCCGCACGCGCCGCCAGTTCAGCTGGGGAGATGCCGTCAACGGCAGCCAAAAAGTTCATCTTTATGGCACCCGTTCTAAACGGGATGGCGCCCTGGTACTCGTCCGAGAAGTAAAAGGTCTTCAATGCAGACATCGATGGGAACTGCTCTATCGCCAAAAACGTTGTCCCCGGGGGTAGCTCACCTTCAAGTATTTCTATCTTCTCGCTACCCACCTCACCCCCGGCAATCGGGGTCAACCCCGATTGCATTGCGACAGGTCCCGCACGCTCTGCGTACTGTGGGTCTACCTCGCCACCTAACGTAGTGCCACAAACTACAAAGTAGGCGGGTTTGTTTTCATCATTCATGTCTTATGCTCCTTGCTGATCGGCTGTTTCCAACGGTTGTGATATGTGCTTTCGGCGGCGGGCAGGCGTCGTGCCGTATCGCCGGTGTAAAAGTAGACTTACCGGGGCGGTCCATGCGGAGCGGAATGATCATCATGGGCTCTGCCGGGCTGCCAGTTCAGTCATAATGACCTGATGGCGCTCACGTGAGATCTGATAACCCAGATAAAACCCAACCGCCAGGAGAGAAAAGATGGAGGTGCCGGGGCCGGCAAAGAAACCGAGATTCCAGATGACCTCTGCGGGCACTTCGCCTCTAACCGCCCGCTCGGGGAAATCGATGGCTGACAACACGAAGCCGCCAACGGTTATCCCAAGCGCACCTACCGCCTTGGCAGAGAAGGCGCGCGCCGAATAGAGCACACCTTCACGCCGGATACCGGTATCGAGTTCGTGTTCGTCGGCAACATCCGCCATCATTGAATTAACCGTGGCGCCAATAATCGGCGCGGCCAACGCCGCAATGGTGCTGTAGAACAAAAAGATCGGCAGTATCCAGGGTGACCCGTTGGCTGGATACCAGGACACCTCAGCCAGGCGCAGGCATATCGGCAGGTTAAGAGCCATAATACAGGTGGCTGTCGCCACAACAATCGCCCATTTCTTATCAAACCAACGTGTCATCGCGGGTATCAGCAAGAAGGTCAGAGGAAAGGCAACGAGTCCAACGAACGTGAGATAAAAAAGATCCTCTGTCTTAAGCCCCCAGAAGTGCACGCCCATGAAGGGCATGAATGCACCTTCCACCCCGGCAACCACCGCGGCGGTTACCGCGCCCAGAAACAAGGCGCGGAAGGACCGACTGCCAAAGACCTCGCGAACATCTTTGAACAAGGCAGCTGGCGAGAGCTTTTCTCGCACCTGGCTGGTTCGAAGGAATGGAATTTCACGGCGCGTGCCGTACGCACACAAAACGATGCTGGCGCACATGACTGCAGCGTAGGTAAGACTCATGTCCAGATAACTTTCAGGGTTTAGAAAGCCGGGGTCGTATTGCTGCGTTGTGGGAAAGTAGTAACCGGTGATCAGGCCATAAGATACGGAGACCGACATGGCGGCTATAAACGCAGAATAGGCGAATAGTGTCGAACGCTGTTGATAGTCAGCAGACATTTCCGCGCCAAGCGACAAATGCGGAATGTTGTAGAAGGTGTAACTGACTCGAACCATCACACCGAAGAAGGCCAACCAGAGAAAACCCTCAAAATCAGACATGTTTTCCGGCGGGTTAAACAACAACACAAAGCTTACGCCCAGAGGCAGTGCTGAGAACAGCAGCATAGGGTGGCGACGACCCCAGCGGCTGCGGATACGATCAGACCATGCACCCACCAATGGATCTGTTATTGCATCCATCAATGCAGTAATGCCAATGGCCAGGCCGACAAGCGCCGCTTCGACGCCGACAATCTGTTGATAGTAGAACAACAACAGAACACCCCAAGCCATATTCTTGAAGGAGCCTGCGGCTTCGCCAATACCGTAGAAAGACATGGTGCGGGCGCTCAGGCGGCGGCCGCTGACCTCCTCTACTTTTGGCTGACTGCTTGTATTCACGCTCAAGCGGTCATTCGAGCCATCGCGTCATGCAAGCCGGCCAACCAAGGCAAATCTGCCATGGCAGACTCATCACCTTCCCGGGACATCAGACCTTTCTGCATCGCATCTTCGACCAGGGTTTGTGCTTCGGCGGCTAGTTCAGGATTGTCCGCAAAGACCATTCTTGCCAGCGGCACAATCGTTGCGTAGTCCCCTTTGATTAGTAGGTCAGGGTTGTCAAGAACGCCGCGATCCACCTCGATGTTGCCGTCGCTTATTCGCAGAAACCATCCAACGCGGCCCTGCTCGTCTGGCTCGAGATGCCCGGGTGCATCCGCAAAAACCTCATTGAAAGTGATGTTGGTGTCGGCCAGATCAGCACCGTCAGCGGCACTCAGGATAAAATCGCGAGCGGCTCGCACCCATTCCACGCTGCAAAACTCGTATGTCACAACCAACCTCCCCTTTATTGCAGATCGCCCCATTTTCAGATCACACTATTTCTCAAGCAATTTGAATTAAATTTGATTTGAATCAAATTGCTCGCGAAATTTATATGTAAGTTTTTACACTTATTGTTATCTCATAGTCAACACTGTTTCATGTACAATAATCAAATCAGCAACGTAGAGGCATCCATGGCACCCCAGTCGCGTAAAATCAAAACGAGAAATAAAATTCTCTTGCATGCACACAAAGTCTTCGTTCAGTACGGCTACGAACGCGCCACCCTGGCCGAAATATCCAAGGAAGCAGATGTGCATCTGCAAACACTGGTGCGTCATTTTCCGACCAAGGCGGAGATCATGGCAGCCATTCACACCGTGACTACAGACAACTTTGAGCGCTTCTTCCTTGCGCAGGAAGGCACGGCGTTCGAACGCTGGAGGGAGTGGATAAGGATCTGTTCGGAAGACTCTCCCGAGATATTCGTCTTTCCAAACGACACCTATCGCTTTCCTGTGATCACGCCGCAGGGACAGGATGCTATTCATCGGATGAAGGAATTGCTTGCGGATGGAATAGCCGAGGATATGGACGTTAATCGGTCGCTGGATATTCGGCCTACATTGATCGCATGTATGTTGAGTGCTGGAAACGCGCAAATTGCACAGTCCTGGGCTGGGAGACGATTTAAGAGAGCGGAATTTATCGAATCGTTGCTTGAGGTGGTTGATGTTGCGGAAGACATGGTGAAAGAGCAGCTCAAACCTGCGCGGAAGGTCAGGAAGAAGGCGAGCTAATCAACTACTGTGAGGACCCCGGGTCTGAGAACACCTCATGGCTAACTAGGAGGCAGCACCTAACTTGCCTCACTCTCCAGCGACCCATAAACAAGTTCGCCCAGGGAGGCATCAGTACTTGTCACGCCCAGCAAATCACCTTGAGCTTTGCTGATGATGGGGTGCTGATGCGCACTAACTGCTGAACGCCAAGCGGGTCGCGCCTTGATCCGTTCATAGTAATGCAGAACTGCTTCGATGTCGGACGTCTTGGCAAACCAGGCCAGCCAACATTAAAACAAGTGATCGTTTCATTCTAGGCGCAGACAATTATCCGTAGCCGTTATCATGAAACCCTCTACACTTTTGAAGTTTCATCGCGCCTTGGTAAAAAGAAAAAATCGCCGCTTGTGCAGCAACAAAGGTCACCGACAACCCGGGCCTGAAGGTCCATCTCGGGAACTCATTGCGGCAATCGTCGAACTGAAGCAGCGCAATCTCAGCTATGGTTGCCGACGCATCGCATACATCATCACGCTCACTTTCGGCATCGCGATCAACAAAGACTTCGTGCGACGCACTCTTGCCAATCACTACAAACCTAGGCCAGAAAACACGCAAGGTCCCTCATGGCTGTCGTTACCTGGCCACATTAAAGACGGCCTCTAGAGCATTGATCTTTTCCGATGTGAGCCGATACAGCTTAAGTCTTATTGGGTCTTCGTTGTCATGGACCAGTAGAGTAGGCAAATCTGAGAATCCCGGATGTGACAGAAATTAAAAGCGTTCCATACGTCCCCATGTCTCATCCGTTTATCGAACGGGTCATCGGCTCCATCCGGCGTGAGTATCTTGATCATGGACCGTTCTGGAACTCACTGTATCTGGAACGAAAACTGGGCGAATTCAAGGACTACTACAGTAACTACCGAACACATGACGCACTTGCAGGGCAATCGCCGGGTAGCTACTCCCAGCACCCCAACAAAATGTTTGCAGATATAAACGGTTACACTTGGCGGCAACATTGCCGCGGGTTATTCCACACACCAATTTCGATCTGACTACCAACTCGCCACACACACGTACACGTCTTTAGCTCTACAAGGCGGCATGAACATCAATGATGTTGCGGCCCAATCTGGCAACAGCCGATCCGTGATTGAAAAGCACTATGCAAAGTGGATCCCGAATGACCTTTCCCCTGTAACTTGTCCGCATTGATAGAGACAATTCCACAGTATTAAGCCACCTGTTCTTCAAATAAAAC
>JAPIWU010053229.1:0-13713 GCA_037576205.1 Pyrocystis lunula | reverse complement strand
ATCGAACAGTTCGTTCGGACTCGCTGAATGGCGAGTCGAGTGGAGCGGGTGAGGCGAAGGTGCGGTTCATGACCGATCGACCCTATATCCTCTACGGCGTGCAACTCTCGCTCTACGCGGGGAAGGTGCGAAGCTACCTGCGCAAGAAGGGGTTGCCTTTCACCGAGCGCGAGACCTGGCACCCGGGGTTCGCGGCGGCTTCGGCTCGCGTGCCGACGCCCAAACAGCCCATGATCGAGACCCCCGAAGGCGAGATCGTTCAGGACACGACCGAGATCATCGACTTTCTCGAAGCGCGCCATCCGGAGACTTCTTTCAACCCGGAAGGGCCCGTGCAGCGGCTGATTGCGCTCGTCTTCGAGCTCTACGGGGACGAAGGACTGATGAAGCCCGCGATGCACTATCGCTGGGATTTTCCCGAGCAGAACGATGCCTTCTTGAGGGAGGAGTTCGGACGGGCGCTCCGCCCCGAGCCGTCCGCCCGGGAGGCGGGCCTGGCGGCGGCTTCGGAACTCATGACCTTCATGCGGGCGCGTTGCATTCCCGCGCTGGGCGTCACTCCCGAGAGCCGGCCCGCGATCGAGGCGGCCTACGAAGACCTCCTCGCTCGACTCGAGGCGCATTTTCGAGTCCACCCCTATCTCCTGGGCGGGCGACCCTCGATCGGCGACTTCGGAATGATCGCTCCGCTCTATGCCCACCTCGGTCGCGATCCCTATCCCCTGGAGCTCATGAAGACCCGCGCACCGTCCCTTCACCGCTGGGTCGAGCGGATGAACGCCCGGGACGGCGGACTCGCCGAGTTTCCGGACGCGCTCGAGGACTATCTGGAAGAGGACGAGATTCCCGAAACCCTGACGCCGGTGCTGCGGCTGATGGCCCGGGACTATCTGCCCGAGCTGCTGAGCATCGTCCGAACGGTGGACGACTGGCTCTCCGGGCAGTCCGACCTTCCGCCCGGGACACCGTTTCCCGCCTCGACCCAGGCGATGGGAACGCTGTCCCCGATCGGCGTTCACCGGGTGACACTGCGAGGTGTCGAGATCGAGCTCGCCGTCCAGCACTACTCGATCTGGATGCTGCAACGGGTGCTGGACCACTACCGCGGGCTCGCTTCGAGCGACCGGCGCCGCGCCGACGCGATCCTCGATTCGACCGGACTCGCGCCACTCGTCCAGGTTCGGCCCTCCCGCCGCATCGAGCGCATCGGCTATACCGAAGTCCTCGCCTAGAAGCCGATTCTTCTTCGAAGGGTCGCAGCGGCGGCTATCGTCGCCGGCGAGGAAGACGGAACCGAGAAAGGCGATATTCGGCGACATGTGGGGACGTGTGGGGGCAGAGGAGGGCGGTCTCGTAGCGGCGCGACTCGAGGCGCTGCGCCGCCTCGTTCTCCTCACGCTTGCCTTCGAGGCCTGGGTCGTCATCGGGTACCACCCCTATTCCGACACACCCGTCGTCTACGCGGCGGCGGCCTGTCTTCTGACGGCCTGCGCCGCGCTCGGCTGGCGAAAACGCTTCGCCTGGCTGGCGACGTTGATTGCCCTCGAAGTCGAACTCGCGACGATCGTCTCCGCGTTTCCGACGAGCGCCAACCATCAATTCCTCGCCGTGATTCTGCTCTGGTTGGTGTTGCTCGCGGGGCGCGACCCGGCGGGCGATTCACGGGCTGCTTGTGCCGAGACCTGCCTGCAATCGGTGCGCTGGATCGTCGTGGCCGGATTCGTCTGGGCTGGCGTGATGAAATTGATTTCCGGCTATTGGCTCGGTGCCGAGTTCCTTTCGTACCGGATCGCCGTCGATCCGGAGTTCGCCTGGGTCCTCGGTCCCATTCTGTCCGACGCGGAGCTCACCCGCTTGGTCGCCCTCGAGAACCGAATCGGCGCCGGTCCCTTTCGAGCGGACTCCGAGCTTCTTCCTCTCGTTTCGAACCTCACCTGGATGGCCGAGATCGCGTTGCCGATTGCTTTGCTCTTTGCGCGGACGCGTCGCATCGCGGTCGTCCTGTGTCTACTGCTCCTGGCCGCAATCCAGCTCGGCGCGCGTGAAATCTTCTTCGCCGGTCTGATGAGCGGAAGTCTGCTGCTCTTTCTCGATCAGAACTGGCTCGCTCGAGTGCTGCCGCTCTACGGGACCGTCTACGCGCTCTTCCTGCTTCAGACATGGGGGCTCTTGTGAAGCCTTCCCTTCGGCGTCGCCTGATGCGCGGAACGGTCGTGGCGATCGTGCTGTGGCCCCTCGTCCATCTCGCAGCCGTCGAGCGCTTCCAGATCGATCCCTGGGAGTTCTTTGGCTGGGCGATGTACTCGCAGCCTGCGGCGCGGATCCAGGTCCGGGTGGATGTCCTTCGCGCCGACGAGCGGAAGCCGCTGCGGGCGATGGGCGCGCTCGGAAAAGATGTCGTCGATTTCGCCCGAAGGCGAACGCTGCTCGGTCGGTTGGCCAGCGCGGAGGGATTGGCAATGCGGATCTTCGAGAGTGACGCTTCGATCGATCGCGTCGAGCTCGTTCTGCGAAGGGTCAGACTCGACCACTCCACTTCGTTCCTGATCGGGCAGGACGAGACGCTGAGTTTCGAACGAGCGAGTCCGTGAGGCATCGCTGGGAAGGGGCGTGGTCCTCACCCGTCCCCACAAGGGCGCATCTCGCGTCGGATCATCGCGGGCCGAGTCGACGGCTCTGCGAAAGCGGCGGGACTCGCAGTCAGGCGTCTCGCCCCCGGGTGTCTGCTGTGGTTTCCGCCCGTTCGGATCTACAATCACGTGGAACCGAGAGCGCGGCGTGCGACACTAAGACAAAGTACGCGCGCTTTGACGCCCGAGTCGTGCTCGGACACCGGTCGCGGTAGAGAACAACTCTCCCGTGGTCTGGCCCGCTCCCCGCCGCCGGGACGATCGTTTTGGAGTTGGGACCTTCACGCGCTCATCGATGCGCCCATCGATGCGGCCATCGATGTAAATCTGTGGGGTTGGAATGCGTTCAAGTCTCGCCGGTCGTCTCCTCGTCGCAATCGCTTTCTGCGTCTCGCTCACCGGTCTGACGTGCACGAAGAAGAGCTCCATCTTCGTCGACACCAACGAAATGGAAGTGTCTTTCTCCGCCACTTCAACGGGCTCGGGAGATACGCTCGTTCGCGCCAGCCTCTCGACCGAAGATGTACTCCTGAACTCCAGTCCCTCCGTCAAGCTCAGTAGTCGAGACGCTCTTCGGGTGACCAGTGTCGACCCGGTTGCGGGTGTGCAGGATATCCAGCTCATGGTCGGGATGGACGTGGGGTCGCGGTATCGCTACGAAACGACCGTCCTGGGAAGCGCAAAGGATACGCGGATCGAGGTCGATCTCGATCGCAGTCGGTCGGGCGGCGTCAGCGCACCGGATTCTTTCGTGACGCTCCCGACGCCTTTCGAACTCGACTGGGTCGAAGATCCCGTGACCCTCGAGCCCGCGCCGATCAATTTTTCGCGGAGCGCCTCGGCGCCCCTATTCGTGGTTTGGGATCCCTTCGACGCGCCGGACTTCGATCCCGGAGACGTGCTTTCCTATCGGATCACGGGAGACTGCATCCGGATCTTCTCCGGCGTGATCGACTGGGAGGGCGGAGAGGATGCGCTGGAGTTGACCGGAGGTGCTCTCAGGGATTTGCCGCCGCCGAACGATGGGCAGAGCTGTCCCATCGAGGTGAGATTTACGCTGACGCGCCGGGGCACGACCGATTCCGAATATCTATTCGGCCGATTCAACGCCTATCAGATACGCGAACTGGAATTGCAGTCGATGCCTTAATCGATGCTTTTGTCGATGCTTTAGTCGGGGCTCGTCGACCGCGACTCCCGCCCGGGGGAGCGACGGGCGATTCCGCGGCCGGGACCGGGCGAAGCTAGCTCTGCGACCCGGGGGCGGCGAAGCGCACGACGCCTTCCTGGGCGGTCGTCGCGACCCGGGTGCCATCGGATCGGTAGATCGCGCCGAAGACCAGGCCGCGCTCATTGCGGGCGACAGGGCTATGCATCGCGTGGAGATGCCAGTCCTCGAAGTCGACGGGACCGTGAAACCAGATCGAATGATCGAGACTCGCGCCAGCGAATTCGCCCGCTTTCGGGTGCGACAACGCTGCGGTCCTCAGGAGGGCGCGGTCGCTCGCGAAGACGAGTGCGGCGGTCCGAAGCACACCGTCTCCATGGATCGGCTGTGCCGGCCGCATCCAGATCCAATAGTCCCTGGCTTCACGGACACCGTGGGGATCATCGGTTCTCAGATCGATGGGTTGTTCCTGCCAATCCGACTTGCCCCGGACCTGATCCCGGTTGGGGAGTCCTTCGGGGTCCGGCACTTCGGGCATCGGGTCTCGATGTTCGACGCCGGGACGCTCCGCCGAAAAGCTTGCCATCAACTGGAAGATGAGTTGGCCATCCTGGGTCGCGCGAACCTGACGGACCTGGAAGCGTCGTCCTTGCTTGATGGCCTCGACTTCGTATTGGATGGGGAGTGAAGATCTTCCGGGCCTCAGGAAATACGCGTGGATCGAATGGACGGGACCCACATCGACGGTTCGCGCCGCAGCGACGTAGGCCTGCGCGGCGACGAGCCCGCCGTACAAGCGCCCCATGAATCCTTGACCGGCGGGCCCCGCGCCACCCACGAATGAGTCGGGGCCATTCGACGCGATGTCGAGTCGAGCGACCAGACGATCCATTGGGCTTGGCATTCGAGATCGTGTCCGAAATCCGCCGAGCGGCGGACGCGTTGAGAGAAGACGGCGGCAGGCGACGCTTCTCGCCTTCCCGTCACAACCTATCACCGATCCAGTCGTACGTCGCGGATCGCGCGCCGATCGGTCGTCGAAGCAATCGGCTCGGGTAGCGCTCCGCCTAATTCCTGAAGCTCGGGTCGATCCGGTCGAGCATTCGCAGGTGGCCGGGCCAGCCGGTGTCGCGCATTTCCGACTTGCAGTAGGCGTCGTATTGGGCGGCGGCGTGGCGGCAAACCTCCTCGGGAGGCACGACGAGTTCGCGACCCGTCGCGAGGGCGTCGAGTTGGACCCGGCACGCGCTGTCGAGGTTGATCATCAGGTCCAGGGCATGGGACACACTCGACGACGCCGTGAGGAGTCCATGATTGCGCAGGATCATCGCCCTGTGCCGACCGAGATCGCGGGCGAGTCGCTCTTTCTCGGCGTGATCGAAGGCGACGCCCTCGTAGTCGTGGAGTCCGATGCGATCGTAGAATCCCATCGCCGTCTGGCTCAAGGGTAGGAGTCCACATTCGAGGGCGGACACGGCCATGCCCGCCCGGGTGTGGGTGTGGAGCACGCAATGGACGTCGTCTCGCGCTTCCAGGACGGCGCTGTGGATGACGACGCCGGCGCGGTTCACGGGATAGGGCGACTCCGAAAGAGCCTTTCCGGCATAGTCGACCTTGATCAGGCTCGAGGCGGTGACTTCTTCGAAGTAGAGGCCGAGCGGATTCAGGAGATAGGTCCCGTCCTCGCCAGGGACGCGGCTCGAGATATGCGTCGCGAGCCGGTCGCTGAGGCCGTAGTGCGCGACGAGTCGGTAGGCGGCCGCGAGATCCACTCGCGCGTTCCATTCGGCGTCACTGCAGGGCGGGCGTACGGGTTCGGAGGGCATGGCTGGCATGACGGAGTTCCTTTTCGAATCGCGAGTGTCTGGACTCTACCGACCTCGACCGGCGTTGCGCGACGGGCCATAGTCGGGAGTCATGCAGGATGAATCGAGTCGCGGCCCCGCTTCCGACGCCCCTCTGGCTCCGTCCGCTCAGACCCTGTCTGACTTCTGGAGTTGGATCGCCTGGCGTGCCGAACGCAGTCCGGATCGGCCCCTCGTCTTCGACGAACACGGTCGGTGCCTCGACTTCCGCGCGTTTCGGCTGCGTGCCGAGCGCGTCGCGGCGGGTCTCGTCGCGGCGGGACTGCGACCCGGCACCCGGGTGGCCTGGATCCTGCCGACGCGGATCGATTCGCTCGTCCTCTCCGGTGCACTCGCACGTCTCGGGTGCGAGCAGATCCCACTGATGCCGGTGCTCGGTGAGCGGGAGTTGGCCTTCGTCCTGCGTCAGGCGCGCCCCGAACAGGTCCTCGTCGGCGCAGGCCGGGGGGCGGTCGATCACGGGTCTTTCGTGCGTGCAGAATTCGCCGCCGAGGCGAAGGCCGGAACGGTGGATTCGGTGCTCGCCCGCGAACGCGTGATCGAGGTCGGGGACGGGCTCCCGGAGGCCGACCCGGCCCGGCTCGACCGCTTCGTACCGAGCGACGGCGACCCGCTTCGCTGGATCTTCTACACGAGCGGCACGACGTCGAATCCGAAGGGTGTGCTGCACACCGACGGAACGCTGCTCGGGGCGGCGATCAGTCTCGAGGTGCCGCACCGCCTGAAACCCGACGACCGCCTCTCCCTCGTCTTCCCCTACGCCCACATCGGAGGGCCGTCGCTCCTGCTTTCGGCGCTGCGGGTCGGACATGCCCTGATCCTGGTCGAGAATTTCGACGTACCGCTGGTGATCGAAACGCTCTCACGTCACGGCGTAACGCTGGCGGGCTCGGGCCCCGCTTTCTGGCAGGCCTTCATCGCCGCCCAGCGAGCAGCGGGAGATCGCGCGCTCTTTCCAGACTTGCGTGCCCTGATCGGAGGCGGCGCGGCAAAGCCACTGGCTTTGCATGCGGAGGCGCGCGAGGTACTCGGTGTGCCAATTCTGTCGGGCTACGGCTCGACTGAGTGTCCGGGGCTCGCGTACAACTACCTGGGGGATCCCGAAGCGGTTCTCTCGAGCGACGGTCGAGCGGTCGAGGGTGTGGAGATCCGAGTCGCCCGCGTCCCGCTGAGCGGCGTGGACGGTGATAGATCGCGGCGCGAAGAGCGGGTCGACCCGGCGGGCACGGGCGAAGAAGGCGAGATCCGCGTGCGAGGTCCGATGCTATGCAAAGGCTATCTCGGCGAAGAGGTGCTGCCGCTCGACTCGGCCGGCTTCTTCTGTACCGGGGACCTCGGACGGCTCGATGCCTCCGGCCATCTCGTCGTGACGGGGCGGCTCAAGGACATCATCATCCGCAAGGGTGAGAATATCAGCGCCAAGGAGATCGAGGACGTGCTCGGTGCTCATCCATCGATCGCCGAGGTGAGTGTCGTGGGTCTACCCGATCCCGAGCGCGGCGAGCGGTGTTGCGCGATCGTCGTGGTCCGCCCGAAGGCGAAGGCGCTCTGCTTGAGCGATATCGCCGCGCATTGCCAGGCGGCGGGATTGATGAAGATCAAGATCCCGGAACAGCTCGAGATCATCGACGCACTCCCGCTCAACAGCACGGGAAAAGTACTGAAGACCGAACTTCGGCAACGATTCAGCGAAAGGAAATAGACTTGGACTACAGCCACTACCACACGGATTTCAACTTGAAGGTCGAGATCGAGGACCGTATCGCGACGCTCACGATGGATCGACCCGACAAGAAGAACGCGATCGACCTCGGTCTGCACGAGGGACTCGAACACGTCTTCCGTCAACTCTCCTACGACAACGAAGTCGGGGTCATCATTCTGACCGGGGCCGGAGATACCTTCTGTTCGGGGGGAGACCTCAAGGGCTTCTACCCCGAAGATCACATCTTCAGGAACTCGATGCGGAGCCGCGCGCTCAATTGGTCGATCCTGCACTGCGAGACGCCGATCATCTCGGCCGTGAACGGCACGGCGGCGGGACTGGGCGCCACGATCGCGCTGCTCTGCGACGTGATCTACATGGCGGATACCGCGCGCATCGGCGATACGCACGTGAAGGTCGGACTCACGGCGGGCGATGGTGGGCAGGTCATCTGGCCCTTGTTGGTCGGACCCCACCGTGCCAAAGAATACCTGATGGCCGGGGAATTGATCCCCGCCGCCGAAGCGGACCGTATTGGTCTGGTGAATCACGTGGTGCCCGCGGCCGAACTCATGGACCACGCTCGGGCCTACGCGTCGAAGCTCGCCCACGGCGCTCAGAGCGCGATCCGCTGGTCGAAGATGGCGATCAACAAGATGGTCGAGCAACAGCAGGTGCTGAATCTCGACTTCGGTCTCGCGACTGAATTCATGTGCTCGGAAGGAACGGAGGACATGAAGGAGGCGATGGCCGCGTTCGCGCAGAAGCGTGCGCCGAAATTCAAGGGCACGTGATCAGGCGGAGTCGGCGCGGCCGGCGAGGAGACTCGGGAAGCCGAGGCTGAGGTGTTGGAAGCGCCTGGAATCGCGATCGAGGATCCGGGTGCGCAGATTCTCTGCAATGGATGATGTAAAGCTGAAGCGTCGAGGAGGACTTGTGCGTATGTGGTCTCAAGATTGGGGAACGATGATCTGGAGTGGGGGCGTCGGCGTCCCGGGTCTACAACCCGTGGGGTTTCTGGTGCTGAGCGGGCTGCTTCTGCTCCTGGGCGGTGCGCTCGCCCGTCGCCGTCACGGTCCTCGCTGGATGGGGCTGGTTCTTGCGGTCATCGCGGTGCCGACCGCGTGGCCGGCGGTTGCGCTGGGCCCGCTGCCCTTCAGTTTTCAGAATGGCACCGTCGCGGATGCGGATGAGGTGAATCAAAATCTCGAAGTGCTCCGCGCCGCCCTGACTGCCGTCGAGGACCTCCATGTCGTCTATCAAGCGAAGCAGGCGAGTACGATCAATATCCTTGCGAACAGCTCGGATGTCTCGATCATCAGCCTCGACCTTCCGGCGGGTCGTTACCTGGTCCAGCTGACCGCCGGTGCGCGCGCTCAGGTCGGCGGGTTCTGCCAGCTGCGGGTCGCTTCCTTTCCGCCGCAACAGCTCGACTTTCGACCGGCCTCTTCGACGATCTCGCCCAATTTCGTGCCGCAGCAAGAGGTCAGTGCGGCGACGACGATCGCGATGCAATCCGCCGTTGACCTCGAGATCGCGGACACCGTCGAGATGGTTTGCACGACCACGAGTCCGTCCTCGTTTGCGAGCCACCCCCTGTCGATCAGCCGCGCCACGCTCGTCGCGCGGCCGGTCCTCGAGATCATCGATTCGCTCTGAAGAGATTGCGCCAGGTCAAGTCATGACGAGCGGCGATCCTCGGCGGGGATATCGCTGGCCTTGATGACCTTGAAATTCGCCTCCATCAGCGGCTTCGCGAGCAGGGTGCGGATCAGGATCTGTCCGTTCGCGTAGCCCTGGGTGCTGATCCAGTTCTCGGTGCCGGGGTCCTCCGCGGCGGCGTAGATGCGGAAGCGACCGTCCTCGTCCTTCACGACCTCTCGGTTCTGGAGACCCACCTTGTGATGACGAAAGTCGCCGCTCTCGAGGTAGCGGGTGAGGATTTGCAGATTCCAGTAGCGGCAGGGGACGTCGGTGCCTTCGACGACGATGACCTCGTCCGGGGCGATCTTGAAGGTGCCGCCGATATATTGAATGCCCGGACCCGGTAGATTGTTCTTTACCAGCTTCGGATCGATCATGGCCGCGAGCTGCTCGGGCGTGTACTCCTCCGACGAATCGGCATCGAGCACGAGCTCGCCCTCTTCGATGCGTGTCATGCTGCCCGTTCGCTCTCGGGTTCCCTCGTACTCGATGCGATTCAGGCCGATGAAGATCGATAGCCCGAGGGAGACGGCCGTCGCGTCTTCGACGAAGTCGACGACCCGGGCGAGGCCCGCTTCGAGCTGCTCTTCGTCGTAGGGCTCGAGGGGCTCGACCTCGCTCAGACATTCGAGGTTCATCGCGGCGGCCCGCTTCTCGCCCCGATCGATGCAGTCCACGAAGTCGTCGAAATATTCCCGCGTAAAGAGGATCGGGTTACGTCCCTTGATCTCGATCCAGTTGCGGACGCCGTCGGGGCGCTTCTCGGAGAGGTAGATCTCGGCGATCTGTTGACCGAAGACGTTGTCCCAGACGAGGTCGTCGTCGATCAGGTGATCGACGATGTAGTAGGTGTCCTGGGCGTCGTAGGCGTAGACCGTCGCCGACAGGAAGAGGTCGTCCCCCCGGCGAATCGTATATTTGTAGACCAGATTTTCGTCGAGTTTCGCTTCGCGGTAGAGGGTGTCCGTTCCGTCGCCCTTGAATTTCCGGATCGGCGTCATCATGCGCCGCAGCTCGGGAAAACGCCGATCGGACTCCATCTCGAGATCGTGAGCCGCCGAGATCAGCCGCAGCAGGTACCGATAGCCCTCGGCGCGTTCGCGGGGGCCGCGGGCGCCGGTCGGCTCGGTGATCTTTTCGCCGATCCGCTTCAGTGCGTCGGCGAAATCGTTCCAGGCGGATTGAGATCGAGATAGCTTGGACATGAAATCTCCCTTGGTCGGATATGAAGTCCTGGCGGCGCGAGCCGCGGGAAGGAGCATAATCCGATCTAGCGCCTTCGTCGCAAGTCAGCGGAGGAGAGAATCGACAGGCCGTTCCAGATATCCGGTCCCTCCGGCCCCCTGAAAGTGCCGGTATTCTGGAATTCCGAGCGGGCCCCTTCGATCTAGAAAGCCGGTCTCCCAGGCTTTCGGGAAGACTCGGGCCACGTTCCGATCGTCCGGTCCGTGCAGGATCATCGTCCGCGACCGGCGTCGGAGGCTCGGGCGCCCGCGGCACGGGGAGGGTCCTTGCTCTCTTCGCGACGCCAGCAAGTTCTGGGTGTTAGTCCCGTTTTCCTCGAACCCGGCTTCAATCGGGCCTCCGGGCGTAGGTTCAGCCGTCGGATCCCGTATGATACGATTCCGCGGCTGGAGAGGAAGGTCGAGAGCAGGGTCGGACGGTCGCTCTCGAACTCTCCTCCATTCCTCAATTTTTTCCCCCGCCGTCGAATCCAGGAGTCCCGATGCCCAACCAAAGCAAGAGCGATGAGAACAAGGTCACCGTCGAGCGCATGTGGAGGGCGCTCAGCGAATTCGATTTCGAGACGCTCAAGAGTTGCCTCCATCCCGAGGTCCACTACGAAGACGTGCCCACGGAAGATGCCGGTGCGATCGGTCCCGAGAATGTCGTCGCGCGTCTTTCGGTCGCCTGGGATCATATCTCGAAGCAGATCCAGACGACTCATCGCATCGCCGCGGAGGGCGACATCGTCTTTCTCGATCACACCGAGGAGTGGATCTTCAAGTCTGGCGAGTCCGTCAAGCATCGCTTCGCGACGATGCACGAGCTGAAGGACGGCAAGATCGTCAAGTGGAGTGACTTCTGGGACGTCCAGAAATTCGTGGGGCAGTTTCCCCCGTCGTTCCTGAAGGTCATGGCGGAGAAGCAAGGCGCCGACTTCACGAGTTAGGGACGTCGTCTCTCGAATTCATTTCATCGACTCATCGCTCGAAGAGGAGCCCACATGCTCAAGATCTACCACCTCGGTGTTTCGCAATCGGACCGGATCGTCTGGTTGATGGAGGAGTTGGAACTGCCCTATGAGCTCGAATGGATCAGCCGGGGTCCGGACGGTCTCGCGCCGCCGGAATATCTGGCGCTGCATCCGGCCGGAACCGCTCCGGTGATCAAGGACGGCGATCGGGTGCTGACGGAATCCGCCGTCATTCTCGAATATATCAGCCATCGCTACGCAGAGGGCCGGTTCGCGGTGACACCCGATCAGGCGAACTACATCGACTACCTCTACTGGATGCATTTCAACAACAACATCCAGGGTCTCTTCTTTTCGAGCCTGGCCCTCGGCGACGAAAGCGACGGCGCCAAGAGTTTCTCGGCTGGTTTCATCGCGCGGCGGACCGAGCGCTATTTCGGATATCTCGAGAGCCGGCTCGGGGAATCGGAGTATCTGGCGGGGCCCGATTTCACTCTGGCCGACATCATGGTGACCTTCAACCTGACGACGCTGCCGCCATTCGGAGGGGTCTCGACAGCGGACCTGCCGAATGTACAGGCCTACAAGGATCGGATCGGAAAACGACCTGCCTACCAGAAGGCGATGTCGATTGCGGGTCCGACGGCCAAGGCGCCGGGCTCTTAGTCCGGTCCCCGTCGTCCGGTCGCGGAGAACTAGCGCATCGGATTTTCCAGGAGGTGCACGGAAGTATCCCCGGGTAGATGGGCGAAGCCGCGGCGCCAGACGATTCTCCAGGAGCCATCGATTCGCCGCAGACGATCTTCATAGCGATTGGCCCAGACGGGTTGTAGGGGGAAATCCTCCGTACGCTGGAAGACCGTGATGTAGTAGCGGCACTGCGCCGTACCCGAATCCTCGTCGATCTCGACGATCGGATTCGAGATGACGTGGCGTGTGTGCGGCGTCCCGTCGTCGGGGTAGAGGCGCGTCGTCCCCTCATAGGTCGCCCGGACCGCATCGGCTCCGGTGGCTTCGCCCATCGCCTGACCGTCAGGTCCCTCGAAGACGATCGTTGCCTCTCGAAACATTTCGCCGATGCCTGCAAAATCACCGCCATCGATCAGCTCGGGGTAGCGGTAGATCTCGTTCAGGATTTCGATGTAGCTCTCGGTGATCGGGGACATGGATGGGTTCTCCTCCGGGACGGCGTTTAAGGATCGGTTCAGGCTGCGAGCGCCGTTACGTGTGAAGCGCCCGGCGCGGGTCACCGATCCTAGCGACCGATGGGCGCTGTTTCGTACTCCGATTCCGGCCGGGATTTCCCAGAATCCCGGACTAGACTCCGCTTCAGCCATTCGCGTTTCAACCCACGTGATTGCGGGAGCCACGAGCATGAAGAAGTCCCAGGTCGACCCCTTCGATTCGGATTCGGAGACTCGCTACGAGTCGTTCCGGGTGATGCAGGCGGACGCGCCCGTTCACGAGACCGAAGGCGGCCAGCGTTTCGTCGTAAGCCTGAAAGCCGTCGAAGCGGGCCTCAAGGGCGTCGATTCCTTCGTCGGCAGCTTCGGCGACGTCGGGCATCTCGCTGAAGAGGACACGCTGATGGCGGGGATCGCCGAGCCGCGCCACGGCAAGGTGCGGAAGCTCTTCAATTCGGCCCTCGCCTACAACCACGCCTCCCAGGTGGAACCCTTCGTGAAGCGCTTTTCGGACGCCTGCCTCGACGAGACGCTGCGCCGGGCGGAGCGGGACGGCGAGGTCGAGATCATGGAGACCTTCGCGCGGAGGATCCCCAGTGCGGTCATCGCGGAGGTCCTCGGGATCCCCAATGATCGGGTCGACGACTTCGCGAAATGGTCCGACGAGATCCTCGAACTCCAGGGCGAAGAAGATCGTGTGAACGAACCGATCGCAGACCTTCATCCGGAGTTTCGTGCCTATCTCGAGAATCAGATCGAGGAGCGGGCTCGCGCCGAGAATCCCCCGAACGATCTGATCACCCGACTGCTGACGGCCGAGGTCGACGGCGAGCGGTTCAGTCGGCGCGCGGCGCTGACCCAGACGATCTTCCTGATCATCGCGGGCAACGAGACGACACGGAACTTGATCGGGAACGTCATTCGTCGGCTTGCAGAGGACCCGGAGCGTTATGCGCGAATCCGGGCGGACCGATCGCTCGTGCCGATCATGATCGAAGAGTCGCTTCGGCTGGACTCGCCGGTTCAGCTTCTGGCACGCACCTGCACCGAGGATATCGAAATCGACGGGGTGAAGATCCGGAAGGGCGACCGGGTTCTGCACAGCATCGCGGCCGCAAACCGCGATGAGTCCGTTTTCGCCGACGCCGATCAGTTCCGGCTCGATCGCCCGAAGCCTCGGGACCACGTCGGCTTCGGCGCCGGTCCCCACATTTGCCCGGGAGCGTTCCTGGCCCGGATGGAAACTCGAGTCGCCATCGA
>JAPIWU010052127.1:0-17384 GCA_037576205.1 Pyrocystis lunula | reverse complement strand
TGTTTTTCCTCCCGCCCTGTGCCTGCCCCGCTGCGTGGCAGACCTCTGCAAAACATACAACCGGGGACATGCAAGTTAGTCAGTAATCGCACGAGGCGCCGTGGTGCCTTAAGCCAAGTTAGGTTAGTCCGTTTCTGACCTTCACCAATCTCTGATGTAGGATCACCAGGCCAGGGGAAGTTTCGGAGCGTTGATCAATCACTTGGCACTCCAGGCCTCGAAGAGAGTTCGGAGGAAAGAATCTATGTCCACATGTTTCATGCTGTTATTGACCAATACACGGTGGTGGGCAGGCCAAAGGCGGGTCCGACGAGGGACGGGAGGGGCGATTGCATGCCAATGGATTTTAGCGTTTGACCAATGGGCCCCATGTCTTCCTGTGTCCTCCCAATCGTTGCCCGCCCATTCCTTGCACACCCTCCCATATCCTCCCCGATCCTCCCTATCCCTATCATAAGGATAGGAAGTGCGACGCACTTCCTATAGTGCGAGCTTGTAAGTGCAAGTAATATGCTGAAATGGGCGCGCAGGACCGGGGCCTCCTTTGTGCGGCCAAGCTGAGTGCACGTCTTCGACGTGAATATGGTGCCTGGAACTGGAAATGGGGCCCGTCAGCTACACTTGTATTCAGAATTGAGTGCATTGGATTTGATGAACCAGATGGCCCATTGGGCGGTATTGTTTGGATTCCAGTGCATACGTTCTACAGCGTGCTGTGGATGGTGAGAGCATCATACATGGAGCTGGACAATGGGAGCTCCGGCATTTGGATTACGAATCCTGTGAGATGCCTCCCACTCATGGTGATTCTGAATGACCGGCATGCAAAGCTGCTTGGTACAATTGGCGAGCACAAGATTTCTCTCCATGCCGACGCACGTCCTGACGCGGATGTGCACGTGACGGCACTTCGTGTAGCCTGGGACCATATGTGCTTGTACAAAGCGTCTGTCGTCTCAGAGACCCACCTCGTTTCGATGAGTGGTGTGTGCAAGTGTTGCTACACTCGTCCACGCAGACGCCGCTCAGCAACGCATGAAGACGACAACACCGACGTGCTTGAACCGGACGTGGCGGTTATTCTCCAAGAGGCAAAGGCGAATGATTTGGCAGCAGAGGAAGATTACACTGTCGACATTGACAAAGCGGCGCCCACGGATGTCATCGCAGCAATTGACTTGAACACTGCAAGATGTGAGCTGGCCGCCCATCCAGACCTTGCAGCAGGCATTATTTAAGACCCCCCCCCCGTGGTATCGTATGCGGGGATCCTACTGGACTGGGAAATCCATACCATTCGAGCGTGGAATGTTTGTCAAACCGTCTCCTACCAAGTACGAACTCGGTAAAACCGAGCCCTCCATGCAATATGGCATCTGCCTCGGCTATCGTTTCGTTCCCGGTGATAGGTGGAACGAAGAGTACTGTGCTGCGGATCTGTCTGTTTTTATCGGCCAATCCCTTGTTGTAGCCCAACGCCACAGTGGCAATGATCGTGACCGCACCTACCTCCAGCACCTCGCCAAGGTTATGCGCCTGGGCAAGAACATATATTGTGTTCCCGCTCAAAGCCCTGCGCAATGCCCCTGCGCAATGCCACTGACACGCAGTGAAGCTGCACACGCCCCTGCGCAATGCAGGCCCTCGAAACTTAGGCAGCCTTTGCCTTGCACGGAACCACCCAGTCGGGCCGCTCCAGGCTGCACATGCGGCCGTCTAGCGACGCCTCAGCCACGACGCCGCGCATTCGCAGCTGCTCGCGCAGAGTGCGGACAGCAGAGCGGCGGCTTGTCACGAGCGGCTCGTGGGGGATGACCATGTACACCTGGTAGAGGGCGAAGGACACGGCGATGGTCTCCGCGCCGCTGGACGCCGTCTGCCTGGCACCCTTCAGGAGACCTGGGCAGATGATGTGCCCACAGCCGTCGGAGTGCAACTTCTTCACGCACTGCAGCTGCATGTCCAAGGCCGCGACGGTGGCGGACAGGGTGCCGAACTCGGCATTGTTCCACATCTTCTCGCGCAGTTCGGCGTGCGCCGGCTCGCAGATCTCCTTCTTTGCCACCTCCCAGCCAGGAATGCCGTTCTTGTGGACGATTTCCTCGAGCCGCGCCAGCTCGGCCGCCCACTTGTTGGCGATGCGGCCCTCGAGGGCGTCCAGCTCGCCGAGCAAGGCGTGCAGGAACTCGGCCGGCAACGAGACCTGGGTGTCGAGCACGGTCGCGTGCATCTTCAGGTTGCTCTCGAAGGCGAAGGCACTGGCCAAGCCCTTGCCGCTGGACTCCATGAGGCTCCGCACGGCCTTGCGGTGCACGCGCATGGTGGAGAGGGCCTCCTGCGCGACCTCGGTGATCTTCAGGCCGTCCGCACGCATCAGCCCCAGCACCACGCCGGCGGCGTTGGCGGCATGCGCGACGGCCTGGATGAAGGCGAGCTGCTGCACCGTCTTGTGGTCCTCCGCGGCCTTGGCCTTGGCGTAGGCGTTGTGGAAGGCCGTGATGAAGGCCTCCTTGATCCCGAAGGAGAAGTGGGCCGCGTTGCCCTCGCGCAGGATCGGGAGCGAGCCCTCGCCGACGTTGCCCAGTCGGAAGAAGTGCGTCGGCACCAGCCCCAGCAGCTCCTTCAACGACTGGTCCAGCTCCGCCGCGTGCGCGTGGAAGACCTTGGCGTTGAGGTCCGGGCTGGTGACGCCGTTGACGAACTCGCCGACGATGTCCTTGCCGTCGACGACGAGGTGCAGCTCCGCGGGCAGGGCCGCGCAGACGGGCACCATGCGCTGCACGAGCTTGCCGTCCTCCGGGCTGAGCTCTGGCTTCTTCAGGGCCTCTGCCAGCAACGGCATGTCCTTCGCCAGGATCTGCATGGCATCCAGCTTCGTCCGGATGACCCGCGTGCTCTCCTCCGGCAGCTTCGCGAAGATGCCCTTCATGCCCAGCAGCTGGCGAGCGGGCGCGGCACACTCGTCGGCGACCTCCGCCAGGTTGGGCGACGCGAGCGAGGCGAAGACGCGCTCCCAGGCGGGCATGGCCACCTTGTCGAACGAGTCCACGAAGACGCCCAGCAAGTCCTTGGCCACGGACTCGCTCAGCTCGGCGCCCTCGCAGAGCGCGTCCAGCCGCACGACGCGCTCCAGGTCGGTCAGGCCCTCCTGCAGCATGGCCTCGCGGAACTGCTGGGGCCACTTGTGCTGCAGCTGGATGGTGTCCATCCTGGGGGAAGGATGCGCAATCAGCTGTTTCTCCGCGCCAATGGGTGGGGAATTCCTCTTACAGAACAGAAGATTCAGGTGCGGCTTCCAGGGGAACCTGAGGTGGGGGGGCGTCGGGAGCTCTCAGGAATTCATAGCCAAGTCCTCTCCCGTGCTCTGGCCACGATGTGCCGCCCCACCGGGTAGATGGCCAGGGTGTGCAGGGGGCCGTCGTCCATGTCGCTCAGGCGCTGCAGGGCGCCCTTGATGACCTCCGGGTCGCTCACCTCCTCGCTGTGCAAGACGACCGCGAGCGCGTGCATCTCCGCCGCGAGCTGCGCCGGCAAGGTGCTCTCGTAGATGCCGGGCTCGAGGGGCAGCCACTGCTCGAAGGCCGCGGCGTCGCCAACGCCCGTGACGAAGCGAGCGACGCCGTCCGAGAGGGCCTGCACCTGCTGCGCGTACACCTCGTCCTGCGTGAGGCAGATGTCCTTGAACTCCCCGAGCCTCTGCCAGAACTTGTCCGGCTCGAGCATCTCCAACTCGTGCTTGAGGTACAGGATCCTCATGCAGGGCGGGAAGAGGGTGTCCTCCCGCACGACGGGCTGCAGGCTCATCCGGTGCATCTCCGCGCGCATGGCATCCGCGAACTTCGCCGAGTGCAGGCCGGACGTCTGGGCGGCCTTGACGCACGTGACGATGACCTCCATCTTCTTCAGCTGCAGCTGGCACGCCTCGAACCGCTGTTGGGCCATGTTGTCCTCCGTCTCCATGGAGCAGGCCTCGTCCGCGGCAGAGCACGCGTCCTGGCAATCCTTCAACGTCCTCTGGAGCCGGCGCATGTAGAGCTGTTTGTCTGCGCCGAAGAAGATCGCGCTCTCCTCCGTCGCCTGCCGGAAGCTCTCCACGTGCATCTGGACGGTGATGCCCAGGTCCGCCTTCGGCCTCCCCCGCGCCTTGGAAGAAGCGGCCGTGCCGTCTTGGGCCGCATGGTGCTTCTCGCCAGAGCTGGCACTGCGCTGCGCTGCAGGGCGGACCGGTGTCTCCTGCGCCACGGATTTGGCGGGAGAGACGCCGGATGCCGCTGGTGGCGGCGGCACCTTCAACGGACTGCCGAAGACGCTGAAGGGGTTGGTCTCGTTGAGGTCCTCGCTGGTGGCTGCGCGAGGCATGCCGCTGGCCGCCGCAGCAGCACGAGAGCGCTGCTGAGCAGGCTGCACGGGCTGCGGGGGCGCTGGCGTGGCAGGTGCAACCGGCAAGGCGCACGGGTCCGCGCGGAGGCCGATCGCTCTGCCGACCCCCGTGGCCAGGTTGAACTGGGAGAAGAGGTCCTGCTGCAGCCGCGCCGTGGCGTCCGCACCGAACGCAGCCTGCTCCCCGTCAGCCACGGTGGACTCGTGGATGGCCTTGCCCGCCCTCGCCCGCTTGATCTTGCGGATGGGATTGCCCGGCACGATCACGCTCTTCACGGGCTTCCCGTTGACGTCCTGCACGTACTCGGTGCGGTGGCCCAAGCCGTTCTGCTCGGGGTCTCCGTGCATCATCTTGTAGTACTCGTACTCGACGGCCATGTCCTCTGGCTCCTCCACGGTGAGCTGCTTCTCGTCGGTCATCTTGAGCTTCTGCTGCAGGGCGGGGATCCTGACGTGGGCGCGCTTCCCCTTGGCGACGACCTCGTCCACGCAGACCTGCCTCCTCTTCATCGACTCGTCGTAGAGCTGGGAGTCCTTGCCCAAGGCCTGGACCCACACGCCGACCTTCAGGTACTTGATGCGGTACATCAGCGCGAAGACCTTCTGGCAGTACCAGCAGATGTCGCCTGCAGCGGTGCCGTCCCTGGTGTACGCCCAGGCCAGCGGCGGCACGCGGTCGAGCGGGTCCGCGTCGGTGTCCTTGCATCCGCAGGCCTTGCACTTGGCGCCGCGAGCTCGCACAGCTGCCGGCGCGTCCTCACCCTCGGGCAACGACGGCGCTGCCACGGAGCCCTTCCGGGACCGCTTGGCGGCAGAGGCTGGAGGCAGCAGGTCCAGGGAAAGATTTGCCGCCATGATCGCCGATGCGGGCAGCAGGGAGCACCTTTGGGCTGGCACGGAAATCCTCCGTATGACCTTTGGGCGAGCGGCACGGAACGAGCAGCCATTTCCACCTTCCCGGACACCTTGAAGCATCAGGAGAGGGGTGTCTGGAAAACCACAGGCAACATCAAATCAAAGGGCGTTTCTGACTTTGGCCCGGCACGGAAGACCTCCGTATGACCGGTCCATTAGCCATCACCCGCACGGAAATCCTCCGTAAGGCGGGGGTGCCAACGAGCACCTTCGTCACCCACATCTGCAAGAGGGACAGCAGGGCCGTGTCCTCGCACAGCCTGGCCGCGCCCCCGCCGCACGCCTGCTTCACCTTGCGTAGCACCGAACGCCATCACAACAACATACAACATGCAAAATAAAATCAAACAGCCCAGCCCGCACCTTCACTAGTCACTAGTCCCGCTCGTCGCTCGCAGGGCTGGACAAGCTCTCCTCGCAGTCCTCCGGCGACGGCTTGGGCGGCTGCTGCACGGCACCCTTGGCGCCCATGCACACGAAGAGGCCCACCAACGCCGCGCCCACCGCGAAGCCCGAGAAGGCGTTGCCTGCCAGGGAGGCCGCGAGGGGGTAGTCGACGCACGCCGTGCCCGGGCGCCAGCAGCTGAAGTCCCAGCCTGCCATGCAGAGGATCTCGTAGGGGCGGAGGAGGCGCAGCATGATCTCGTTGTTGACCCAGTAGCGGACCACGCAGAGGGTCTGCCCGGTGATCGTGTTCAGCCTCAAGCGCCACGGGCTCGGCATCTCGCCCAGCTCCTTCTTCCCCATGAGGCGCGGGAGGGAGTTGTTGACGTCGAGGAACTCCGGCTGGTCCTGCTCCGTCAGCAACGGCCATGCATGGTGTGCGAAAAAGCACACCTCAGCCGCCCGGCGGCTCAGGCCACGGAACTCCTTGCCGGAGATGTCGGGGGGCCAGGTCAGGTTCTTGGCCCTGTACAGGTCCATGTGGTCGTCCTTGTAGATGGCATCCTTGCGGGCCGACTCGGCGTCCCTGTCGGGCATGGTGTCCGGGTCGAAGGCGAAGAGCGCGTCGAACCGCGTCAGCTCGTCCTCGCCGCGCACGATCATCGTCTTCGGCTGCAGGGGCTCCACCTTGCACGCCGCGAGGACTGCCGGGAGGAAGGAGAGGCGGCCAGTGACCTTCAGGGAGCCACTGTGGCTGTCGAGGGCGAAGAAGTAGATGCGCTTGCGCACTGCCGGGGAGCCGTGCTCGGACGCCTCGATGATCTCGTAGGTGGCCTCGTACTCGATGGAGACGAGCTGGTCCTTGATGTACGCCGCGTCGCTCATGTGGCTGTCGCTCTCCTCCAGCAAGTCCACGACGTTCTCCAGAAGCACCGCCGAAGGGCGGTACTTCCGGACGTACGCGAAGGTGCTGTCGAAGGTGTGGCCGGTGGCGCCCGAGCTGTTCTGGACGCAGTGGATGTTGCTGCTCCTGGACCGGTTCATCTTGCTGCGGCTGGTGCAGGAGAACCCCGCCATGAAGACGTCCACGTACGGGACGGGGGAGGCCCCGGAGCTCTTCGCGTCGTAGGCACGCATCTGGGCCAGGTGGTCCACGTTGGTGAACAGCCGCACGAAGCGGTGCTGGTCCGCCAGGAACTTCTGCTTGACCACGTCGATCTCGCACACGAACTCCCAGGAGTACTGCAGCTCCTTTTCGTAGTGCTCCGACCACAGCTTCATGAGGGCGTCCACCCACCGCTGCACCAGGTCGGAGCCGCTGCACGCCGTGCCGAAGGAGACCTGCTGCTTCGCGGTGAACACCCTGGTCAGGTTGGCGAAGGCGATCCGCTGGATCGGCACGGGCATGCTCGCATGCCAGGCCCGGACGAAGTCGTCGATCACGGTGAAGGCCGGCCGCACGATCAGCTCGTTGGGAGGCACGCACTTCCTGCGCTTGCGGTCCTCGGGTGCGCAGGGCAGCTCTCACACAGCCAATCTTGCATTTCGTGGTTTCTGGCGACAAGTCCTCACACATTCGTGATTTCGCTGTTTTGCATGTGTTGGTTGTGTGTCCATCTCAACTTGAAGTTGAGATGAGATTGCCATGTTTGAAGAAGCTATCGCATAAACGCAACATCCATCTCAACTTAAGTTGAGACGCCAAACATACCAACAATACCAAAACGCACAAACCATTAATTCGCTCTCAAATCCTGGATGCATCCGGTAATTCGTTGGCTGCGTTGGCATGCCGGTGTTCGAACCGAGAATTCGAGGAATCCGACGCAACAGTCAACACCTGTACCTCTAATAAAAGACTCCAGGCCGATAACCAAGGCATTCGGGGGAAAGCCGACAAACCTGCACACAAACCCAAAGATACCTGTTCCAGGCCACCGGTCCTGGACGAGAGGCAGCTGCTTGAATGCAGCAGTGAGGGCAACCCCGACGGTGTCGCCCTCGCCGTCCTCCGCAGATGCCGAGCTCTGCTGGCTGGCGTCCATTCAGCCGGCGCTCCAGAGAAGGGTGCCCTGGGCACTCCGGGTCAGCAAAGCAGCTGACGCCTCTGCCTTCAAGCAGCCACTGTTTGATTCGGCAACGGGCCTCTTGTGAGGCATGGTCTTGCCAAACATTAATTGCTTCTTGCACCAACGGTGGGGGTCCCCCGGATCTGAATGCTGCCGGCACGTGCCTCCCCAGCCAATGTGCTCAGGCTCGCCCCCTGCTCTGTTCGAAAAGATGGGCGCAATCGCCCAGGGGCCCCAAGCCTCCGACCGCTCCCCGGGGTGCGCGCGTGGGCCTAGCGCATGCTTCACATGCGCGGCGGCCATTGCTGGCGGCCCAGGGGGGTCTGCACTGCCGGAAGCACCCGAACCTGCCACAACATCTGAATCATCTGCAGGGGCGAGAAAGTCAGCCCCGGGCGGCGGTGCCAGCACAGCTGCCGCTGGCTCCTCCGCAGCACATGGCAGAACGGTTTCGATCTGCGCGTCGCGATGCGCACGTCCCTTTGGGACGACTGGCCGCAAGAGAGCCATGCCAGCAGCTAAAATGTCTGCCGTTGATGGCGGGGCCCCAGGCGCCTCACCTACCCCCTTGGCGGCCTTCACCTCCGGGCCGGCCACGAACGCGTGCGCGTCGAAGAGCACGGAGGCCTCCGTCTCGCCTGTGACGGTGACGTCGATGGCGTCCTTCATGTCCCTCACCACGAGCTTGCAGAAGGCCACGACGGGGTCGTCGAAGGTCTTGAAGACGCGCTTGGCCACCATGGACGGCAGGACGATCGCGTGCATCCCGTCCACGATGAGGAAGCGCAGGCGGCCGTCGGCAGCCAGGATGCACTCCGCCAAGATGCTCAGGCAAGGCTGCGCGCCGCGCTTGTGGCAGACGTAGAAAACATGCTGCCGTCGCCGTTCGCGCCGCGGATGTTCAGCTTGCAGAACTCGCCCTCGGCCAGCTCCTCGTGCAGGGCGTGCTGGAACTGCCTGATGAACTGCTTCGCCATCGGCATCATCGCGGCGTCACGTGTGACGCACAGTCCAGGATGGGACTGCCAGCAGCACGGCTCGCTCCTGAGCTTCTCCTCCTCCTTGATGTGGCCTCAGGGGCAGCAGGGGGAGGCGTGCGTGCGCACACGGCACAGCTGAGACCAGCATTAATCCCGGCTCCTGTTAGGGGCCCCCCTTGTTAATAAACCCCGCCCTCGGGGCCGACGCCCAAAATGCAGGGATAGGCACTGGGAGAACAAGAAAAGCCGCAAGGACAACCGTTCTGCACTTGTTCAACTGGCAAGCAGAAACACAAACCAACACGCAGCCGACTGCGGCTGGAACCAGTGGCGGAGACTCGGTTTGCAATGCGTTGCTTCAGGAAACAACGCACCCCTGACAAGCCCGAAACATGATTAAGAACAAAACGAGCGCGCCGCGACTTTCCGTTAAGCATTGCGCCTGCGTCAGGCACAAAGAGCGAGGTCAGGGTCTTGCGCAAGGCCGGCTCGGCCACGTTGATGCCAGTGAAGCCGTGGCCCTGGTGCATGCAGATGCCCTCTGCGATGCACTCGGGGCGCACGGGGTTCTCGATGTCCGAGAGGCCAAAGAGGTCGCCGCCGACGAGCCGCGCGTAGCGCTCCTGCGGGTCCTCCCTGTGCTCCGCGACCTCAGCGCAGCACCGCTTCAGCGCCGCGGACCGCTCCAGCTCAGCGAGGGCTCGCTTCCTGCCGGGGCTCAGCTGGCGGAAGACGGCAACGAGCTCCCTCAGCTTCATGTAGCGCTCAGCCCTGCTCTTGCCCGCCGCGATTTGCGCGTTGGCCCACCGGAAGAAGCCCGACCGCTTCCTCACGGGCTTGTCGCGGCAGTTCGCGCAACGAGGCCGCCGCGGTCCCTTCGCTTTGAGAGTGACGCCTTTCCGCAGCAGCTGATGGCGAGACCGCGAGCTGCGCGGGTCAAGCCCCCCAGCAGCAGCATGTCGGCGGAGCAGCTGCTGGAGGAAGGCAGAGCAGCACAGGCGCTCCACGACGGCATCCGGCACGGAAGACCTCCGTATGACCGGTCCATTAGCCATCACCCGCACGGAAATCCTCCGTAAGGCGGGGGTGCCAACGAGCACCTTCGTCACCCACATCTGCAAGAGGGACAGCAGGGCCGAGTCCTCGCACAGCCTGGCCGCGTCCCCGCCGCACGCCTGCTTCACCTTGCGGGCAAAGGCAACGTCCAGGCAGCAGTCGGCGGTCTCGACGAAGCGCCGCGCCTCGGCCAGAACGTCGGGGTACCGCCAGTCGACCAGGCGGGCGAGGCCGTACTGGGAGCCCTGGTAGCCGAAGATGAAGCGCCAGTGCAGCTGCCCGGCCATGGACATGGTGATCTGCCGCACGAGCTTCACGAACTGCGCCTCGTGGCCGTAGCGCTCGTAGATGACGGCGAGCTGCCCCGCACCGAAGGGCTCAGCCAGAAGCTCCACGATGGCGCGGAGGCAGTACACACACGGGCTGGAGGACGGGCGCAGCACGTCCAGCAACGCGCAGCCCTCCTCGTCGAGCCTCTGAAGACGGTGCCAGAGGAAGTCGGCGGGCTCGGACACCCAGGTCGTGACCGCACACCTGATGTTCTCAGACGCGCTGCCGAGGAACATCTTGGCCCGCGAGATCTTCGACCGCAGAATTGTCCGGAAGTCCGTCTCGTCGGAGTCCAACGCGTTGCCCCCCTTCCACGTCGCGAAGGTCGCCTGCACGCTGCGGGGCAGCACGCCGTGCAGGAGAATGCCGGCCGTCACGACCGCCATGACGGAGCTGCACGTGCCCCAACGGTTGACGCTGGGCACGTCGAAGACGCCGAGCAGGCCCATCTCTATCACGACGGAGACCACGCTGTCCACGGCCTCCTGGCGGTTCCTGCAGCAGCCAGTGCAGAAGTGCTGCAGCCGGGGGATGCAGGGGTCGCCGTTGACAAAGTGCAAAAACTTCAGGGCGGCCGCCAGCTTCGAGCCGGGCTCGACCGGGCCGTCCCAGCTGAAGACCCGAGAGCCCTGCATCCAGCCCTGCACCCGCTCGTGCCGGAAGATGGTGCGCTCGATGATTGCCTGCCGCACAGGAGTCTGGGGGGCGGCTCAGCAACGGAGGGGTCCATCTAAAACTGCACCGGCACCTCCGTGACTATGGAACGTTTGGTGGAGCCAAACTGGTAGAGTGAATGACTCTGCCTGACACGGTTGCTCGCTGCCTCCCCCCGTGGGCCTCCTGTGGTCTGCGTGATTCGCTCCGTCACCGCTGGTTGGCTCTAAGGGGTTGGCCTTGAGTTCATTTAATCGCTGGCGCGCATTCCGCCGAGCCAAGTAGAGGTCCAAGGGGACTGCGAAAGCACAAGTAGACACATATGCCATGACATTCGACAGTTTTAGATGGACCCCTCCGCTGCTGAGCCGCTCAGACCGCCAGGTCCAAGGCACATGGACAGGGAAAGCCGGCGCATGACAGTTACTCCCACTCACCACGGGAACACGCCGGAACACATCCAAAGAAACGACATTTGTGCACAGAAGGAGCTGAGAAAGAACCGAGATGCCTCACTTACCCCGGCCTCCTTATGTCTCTCCCAAACTCCGGCCTTGGAGGACGCCCTCCAGCACTCCAACGGCTCCAAGCCCTCGTACCACAGGAGCTCCGAGTCGACCATCGCGCGAAACTTGGCGAGCATGGCGTTGTGGTGGTGCGTCACGGTGGTGACGTAGGCGATGGAGTGCACGTGGCCGCACACGTCGGACTCGTGGTTGGCGTTGCGCATGACGGAGGTGACGATGTGGACGTCGCAGCCCTTCTCGAAGCAGAAGACGTTGGGCACGAGCTCGTACTCGTTCATGGTCTTGAGCTTCTTGCGCACGTTGGCCGACAACGAGTCGGGGATCTCGCAGACCAGCACGTACGCCAGGTCCTTGGCGAGCTCGCGCACGGTGTTCAGGGGGATCGCGGCGTTGGGGCCCTCGGCGGCGTTGTAGATGGTCGACGCGTTGCCGCGCTGGAGCACCGTCGGCATGACGTGCAACGGCTGCGTGTGGCACCCGCGCTCGGTGTCCCAGTGCAGGAACCATGCCTGGGCGAAACAATCCAGCACCCCCTTGGTGCTGCGCGGCTTCCCACGGTTCCGGCGGCAGTGCTGCAGTGCTCGAGAAAGCTCACGCGTTTCCATTCCCCGGTTTCGCGATCAGTTTCGGCATAGAGCGCATGCGGTCGCAGCAGGTCTTCAAGCTGCCCGAAATGAAGCTGCAGCGGCGTTGCATCGTGATGCTTGGCGATGACGAGGGAGCGCCCCGCACCGCGTAGCGCCTGCAACGCCTGACGGCAAGCAGCCCGCATGATCGTGTCCGCCGCCACAGCCACCGTCGCCAGCGCTGCCATGCCACGGCGCGTCTGGCCCACGCCTTGGCGCCCATGCATGGCCGCCGAACGCAGGCCCACCTGCGCCCAGCCCTGCCGACAGAGCCCCATCCAGGGTCCACTGGTTTGGATGGTGGCTCGTGGAGTCGCTGCCGGCCTGTGAGCGAGCTGCGCAGTCGCCGTGCCGCAGGCCGAAGGCCTGGTCCCATGCCCAGCACAGCTGGCTGAAGTCGCCATGGGCCTCCGAAGCTTTGCGCAGCTGGGCCAGTTCGGCCTTGCGCGCTCGCAGCAACGCCATGAGCGCCAATGACCGGCGCTGCACCGGCACTCCCAGAGGCGTGCCTTGCAAGGGCACCCTGCCCTCGGCATTCGCACACGGCAGGCTGGCAAAGGCAGAGAGCAGCTCCCGGTCTGCATGTGCACGCATGGCGGGCGAGGGTCAGTCGCTACAGCACACCTTGGGCCAGGGGCGTCGGTCGCAGGGCGCCACCCGCCGAGTAGATGCCAGCACCGCCGCTTGAATGCCTTCACCGTTCGCCGAGTTTGATGGCCTTAAGCCACCCGCCGAGTAGATGCCAGCACCGCCGCTTGAATGCCAGCCTGCGGAGCAGGCGGACAAACTTCCTCCAGGCAGCGTAGCGCACCGCTTGCGCGCTGGTGAGCAGCCTGCGCCGCGCGCAGCTCCACGGGTAATGGACCATCACTTACGGTCCGCTACCATGACCCCTTATTTTTGTGCTACCAAGATGTGTTTATCACCCGTGCCTACATGCTAATCAGTTGGGGGGTTAAGGCTGGGGGTCAGTGGCCATCCGATACATTGGCTCCAGCTGGGCCGGCCGGACTGGGATGACACTTACCCGGCCGGGCCGCGGCGACATTTACCGTGAGTGCGTGTGTGTGTGCGTGTGTGGGCAGGTGTGTGTGGGGGTGTGCGAGGGTGGGTAGTCTCAGTCTCAGTCTCAGTCTGAGTCTTGGTCTTAGTCTTAGTCTTAGTCTAAGTCTTAATCTTAGTCTTAATCTTAGTCTTAATCTTAAATCGAGTCTTAGCCAAGCCAAGCGTTTAGCGAAGTAAAGCAAACAGACAAGCGCCCCCCGTCTAAGACATTGCTCCCTTGCTCCTCTCTAAATCCGTGCTCCTCTCAATTCTTGGACGGAATTTTGGTGTTGACAGCACGCCCCACTTGTCATCACCGGACTCAACGCTCGCAAGCGCTTGTGACTGTTGAGCGCACGCTGACTATGTCACAATCGGGCTCAACGCTCGCGAGCGCTTGTGACTGTTGAGAGCACGCTGACTGTCACAATGGGGTACACACCCCACTCAATCGGTAAATTATTGTTGTTGCTATGGGGCAAGGGGTGTCACACCCCCACTCAACGCTCGCAAGCGCTTGTGACTGTTGAGCGCCCCGATGACATGTCAGCGTTGCTCTCGACAAAAACACCCTGAAAACCTGTCCGACGGGCCGGCCGCCGGCAGCAGCTGTTCCAGCCACGACCCCACCGTGACTGTTCCAGCCACGGCTCAGACTCAGTACCCATTGCACACGCCTGTGCGGCACCGCATCAGGTCCAACTTGCAGACGAACTCATTGCCAATGGCCGTCTGTGCCGTGAACCGGTTCTGGATGAATGGGTACTCATCGAGCTCTGTGGCGGCCATGAATGCCAGCACTTCGCGGGCCTTCCGCCTTGCCGCGAGGTCGATCAGATCATCTTGGGACACGACCGTCCAGAGCGAAGTGGCTTGCTCGAGGATCTGCAAGATGTGCCCGGTCAAGCCCTCGTTCTGCAAGATGAACTCGCACGTCAGGTGGAAGGCGCGCTTGACCGCGACAGCGCGCCGGAACCCCAACGCTGCACCACGCGCGCCTCCGGTGGCCACAAACTCCGGCGTGACCAACATCGAACCGTTGAGGCCTGCCACAATCATGATATCCGCGGGGACGTCCGCTGGGTCCTGCACAACGATGATGTCGGCATCGGTGATGGACTCTGCTTGGACCAATCCATGGCTTAGCGCATCTGGGCCGCATCCGACGAATGCGACGGCCTTGCCCAGCAGGTTGATTTGATCCTTGTGCACATAGCGTGACTGGCGGTTGTGATCGCCAATCCGCCTCTGCTGGGTCTTGCGCACGGATGTTGCGTGCTCCACGGCGAGGTCACAGATCTCGCCAGTCATCTCGGCGGGCAACAAGTGCCCGGCCAACGCCGCCTGAATCTTCTCCGCCTGCAACTTCTTGCGGTTGAACTCGATCTCCTTCTTGTGGCCTTCGTCCGTGTCGTCGATGGCAGCTATCTCCCTGTGGGTGGGGACGCCGGTAGCTGTATCAGCCACCAAGGCACGGTTGTGGCGGTGCAACAGCTGCAGGAAGCCAGCCTCCCCGTCGCCAACCTGACAAGGGCCATACTCTCAAAGGTGTCTCGCGGGGTCAATCCAAACTAGCCCAGAGATAATCAGCAGAACCTCCCCAAGGAATAATCAAACTCCCCAAGAAATCGACATGCATCCCCAAAGACTCGCCCCAAGAGATTGAGAGGACTCTGACCCCTGATCCCCATCTGATCCGCATTCCTCCTAGCCTAGCAATGCCACTCACTGCATGCTTTTCAAACACGCCTAAGAACCTGCTTCCTCTTCACACCACGATCGATGCGAGGTGGTCGCGTACCCGTGGCACGGGGCTTGCCGAAGTTCTTGGCCCAGACCATGGACGCCTTGCGGAACAGGGTCTCCTCCATGTTGGGCGGGAGGGGGTCGGCCTGCAACTGGACAATCTCTTCTTCGCGCATGAAGAACCCGTCTTCGCTCTGACCCCCGCGGAGCTGCTTTGTCTTGGCAAAGGTCCGTTCACAATTTGATGATGACGATACCCATGCCGCATACCGCGCCAGAAATGCTAAAACCACTGTGTTCAAGCCCGGGCGCCTCTGGGCGGCATGAGACCGGTCTTTGCTCACCACCTTGACGAAGGGCAAGCCTTGCACTATGACATCAGACAGGTGCTTGGGGTTTGGCCCGCCCAAACATATCCCAGTGGCCAGCTCGCGGCCTGCAAGCTGCACGTCAGAGCCCCCATCGGCCACAAAGTGCTCGATCTTTTCCACTAAGCGGATCGCGTCGGTCTGATTCTCACGGGCACCAGCTGTTGCAGCCGGGGCGGGAGGCTTTGTCGGGGTCGTGGCATGCAACAGACCCTGTAACACAGCCTGCCTGTAGGACTCCGCTCCCGGCACATGCACCGTGGAAATGTTTTGGCTGATTGCCAATATGCCAGTCCTGACATTCAAGTGCTTGTCAGATGCGCGGAACCGCAGCACGAACCGGGTGTGCCGCTTGTCGCAACTCAGGGAGATCGAAACGGCATCTTTCAAAAGGAATTCCACGTGCATGGACCTTTTGGCTTCAGCCAAGCACCATTGCAAGGTGCGGAGTTTCTTTGCCCCACCAATGATGCTGGAAGAACTGGCGCGCCCAGACTGAATCAGCTGCAAGGCTTTTTTGAATGTAGACACCGAGGGCAGCAATCCAGTGTTCTCGATTGGGCTCTCCGTCAAGACAGCAACTGCGGCTCTGTGGATGAACGTCTGCTCATGCCGCGCCAAGTTGAAAGTCCTGCTCGTCGAAGGCACTTGTCGTTTTGCCCAGGGCCCAGACTTGATCTTGTAGTCAGCAACCATGTTGGGAGAAGAGGCCGAAGCTGCCTCTTTTTACCCGGCTGAAAATGACAAATCAACGACCGTCGCTCTCGGAACCCGACCGCACAATGACCGGACAATGACCGAGAAATGACAGAACAATGACCGATCAATTCTGGAAACAAAACCCCACGCGCCTCGCAGAAGGCACAGCCATACCACCATCGGCCCGACGACTCGTCGTAGGTCTTCACAAGCCACTGGTATTTCTTGTAGACCTTGTCCTGGGGCGGTTGTTGGTTGGTGGCAGCTGTTGCAGCCGCCTGTGTCCCTATGCCCCTCTCCAATCCTCTATCGCCCTCTCTCTCTCTTCCCCCTCTCTCTCTCTGTCTCTCTCTCCCCAATCCTCTATCGCCCTCTGCCTCTCTGTCCTTGAATCGATCAATCTCTACTGCCCAGTCCGTGAGTCATCACTCTCCCCCGCTTTCTCCGATCCTCTCCCGTGCCATTATGCCCGACCAACCAACCCACCCTTGTGTCACAATGTCCCACCCTTGTGTCTCTTTGTTTTCTCCCGCAGCATGGCCAAGTCAAAGGGTCCGCGCGGCAAGAGGCGGAAGAAGTCTTGGCGCGCGGCCAAGCCTTGTGTCACAATGCCCATAGGTCAGCTGTTGCAGCCGACCAAAAACGCCACACATGGCAATGCAGCTCCGGCGAGGCCTCCGTGGCCCCCTTGGCGTCCGCGATGGTCCACAACCCGTGGTGCGAGCTGTCCTGCACGAGCAGGACCGAGTGGTGGAGCTCCTGGGCACGGCTCTGCAAGCCACGGGCGAATGGCTCCGCTGTGGACGCCAAGCACAAGGGGTCTGCCAACGACATCAAGAGCAACGTCGGCATTTTCAACGTTGCTCCGTGCAACTGGCTCTGGAGAGCGTCCTCGCCTGGCTCCGGGTAGTAGCCGAGCAGTGCCAACTTCGAGAGCCCCGGCACGTGAAGGGCGAAGTAGCTTGCCCAAAAGGCCCCACGACTGAAGCCCAGAAGACTGCATTGGAACCCGCGCGCCTCGCAAGCGAACTGAACAATCTCGACGAAGAGTTGGTACTCTGGCGGCGGCCTGGTTTTCCATGATTTGCCCCTCGAGTTGTGCACGACCAGATATGGTGTTACCAACAATGTGTCACTGAGACGGGCGCCGGAGAGCTTGATAGGGTTCAAATCGGTACCTGGCAAGAAGATGACAACTGCTTTGCCGGGTGTGCCAGAGACGGTATATGCCACTGTGCGGCCCCCTCCTCCATCGGGGTTGGGAATGAACACGTTGTAGCTGCCCGGCTGCAAGGCGACCGCCCCCAGGAGTTCGTTTAGGAGTGGTTGGGCCGGCGCCGCAACGATTGACGGGGAGGCTTGCGGGAGGGGTGGTGGTGGTGGCGGCTTTGGGGTGGGATTCGTCGGGCGAGGTGGTGGTGGCTTTGGGGGCGGTGGCGGTGGGATCTTGTTTCGGCTGTGGGACCGGGAGGTGGCGGTGGGGGCGGTGGGGGCGGTGGGGCGGTCGGGAGGTGGGGGACAGGGGGGAGGCAGCGGCGGGGCGTCGGGGTCAGATGGCGGGGCGTACGGCCTCGGCGCGGTGGGGGGGGGGGGCGCCGGGAGTGGT
>JAPIWU010051018.1:0-17498 GCA_037576205.1 Pyrocystis lunula | reverse complement strand
CGGCCTCGTCCAGGCGTTGCAGACGCTTGTTGAACCTGTCAATCGGCATGGTGACAAAGGCCGCGATGGCAAAGGTTGCAGGCGTTCGAACGGCCCGTGTCCCGCGCCGTCCTGGCGCTCGGGCTGTCGATCCAGTGACTCTTGATCAGCTTCAAGAGCCCGTAGACGGTGTGGGGCATGTGGCAGCTCTGGCAGACGCTGCCGACGGAGTCCGGCGCATGATGCGTGTGTGTAGAGACGTTCTTCGCGAAGCGGGGATGACATTGCAGACACGCCTGGTCGCCGGAGACGTCGCGCTTCAATTGGTCGTTCGGCTCGCTGTCGTGCATCGAGTGACACGACAGACAAGTGAGGTCCCCGCCTTCGAAGCAGGCCGACTCGATCATTCCGTTGTGTTCGCGACCGGACACGCGCACCATTCCGTCGGGCCAGAATCGCTCCTCGAGGGCGGTTGGGTTTTCGACCTTGACCCGGTCGAGCTGTCTCTGGAGCAAACGCCAATCGGCTCGGTCCATCGGGTCTTTCGACTCCGCGGCCTGAGCACTCGCCCGCATGATCACCCGGGTCTCACGAAGGTCGTCGCCGGGACGGAAGCGGACGCCCTCGCGGAGCGGGCCGGGCCGCCACATATTGATCCCGTGACAAGAGCCGCAGACCTGCGACGAGGCCGTCGCGTCGAGACGCGCTGGGTTCGTGATCGTCGGATCGGGTTCGCCGTCGTGACGGGCGAGATAGCGTCGCAGCGGATTTCGGTGGGTGCGGATGTGTTCGTCCGCCGGCCCGTGGCAGGCCTCGCAGGCGATGCCGAGTTCGGCCGCCCTAGGATTCCAACCCGTGCGGGCGTCGAAGTCCTTTTCGCCGGCGACGGCATGGCATTCGATACAGCTGTCGTGCCAGACATCGAAGGTGCGTCCGCCATGAGGGGGCCGGATGAACCCATCCTCCCGCGGAATCCAGCGCTGATCCTCGTTCAACCAAAGCCAGGGGAAGTTGAAGAGACGGCCATCGATCTCGCTCGCAACCCAGTAGGTCTGCATATGATGCGACCCCGTCGTCATCATCACCCGTTTCCATCGACGCGGCGCCGAGGCGTCGGGCACGCTTTCCGGTCGGATCCGACGTGTCAAGAGATCCGCCTCCCAGTCCGGGTCCGCCATCTCGACCCAGTACTCGTCGCCGCGACGCTGCAGCCGGTAGTGCCTCCCCTTCGCTTCGAGTGTCTGACCGTCGAATCGGCCTAGCACAGAGTCGGGCGTGGCGACCTCGGTCATTCGTCGGTGGAAACTCGAATGCCAGGACGCGTACTGGCCCGGGTGACACGCGGCGCACACGTCGGAGGAGACGTAGGGGGCCAGCGGATCGGAGCGTCGGTCTCGGGCTCGCGCCGCATCGCCCAGAATCGCAGCGGACGAAGGCGGCACGGGGTGAGGCGCGACATCAGGAACTGCCTCCCTGAGAGCGCCCACCGACGCACTGCGTGCTGCTTCGCGCTGGCTATAGGCCAGACTGCCGACCAGTGTGAAAAGCGTCAGCAAGCCTGCGAGGAGCCAGCCCACGCGACCGGACGACGCCCTTACGACGAAGCCCGCGACCACGGCCACGACCAGCGTCGTCGCGAGGACCTGCGTCAGGAGCGTCGAGTCGATCGTACCCATCAGGCCCATGGAACCATTTCGGAGACCAAAGCAAAACGCCCCGCCGAAAACCAGGTTTCGGTGGGGCGTTTGGAGCTATGGACCTCGCAGTGCGTAGGTCCGGAATGAATCGGAGCCGCGGCGCGGCGACCGAGCTGGGTCTGATCAGGCCCGGCTGCGACGGCGGTCGTGCAACACGAGCCCCAGGAGTCCCAGAACGCCCGCGCCCAGGACGAGGGCAGAACTCGGCTCAGGCGTGAACACGACGCGCGTCATGGTCGTTCCACCAAGGTTGGTATTGATTCCGCCACGGGACTGGAGGAGATGGCCGGAGACCAGCTGCAGCGTCCCCGTGACGCCCCCCATCCCCGTCTGCATCAGCGAGTTGAAGCCCGTATCGGTCCGGAACGTGAAATCCATCACCGAGGTCCCAATCGTCGCTGCAGTCACGTCGACCCGACCCGTCGTGAAGGGCAGGATCGTAAACCAGCCGGTTCCGAAACCCTGGAAGACCTCAACACCCGTCGTTTGCATCGTCGTCATGATCGTGACCGCGGCGAAGGTCGCGCTCCGCGTCTCGCGGCGTACGACGCTCTGGCTCGTGAAAGGCACGCCGGGACCGTTGGCCACCGGGAAGTTGAAGCGATTGGCGAGCCCGGGGACCGTGCCGTTGTCGACGCCGCCCGAGGCCTGTTCATGGATGATGGAGCGGGTGCCACCGAATTGATTCGGTCCCGCAGTGACCTGAAGAACGCCGGCCATCGAGGGGTACGGCGTCCAAGTCGTCGACGTCCGGAAGGTCGGCTGCCCGGGCGTGTTGCCGAGGGCGCTGTAGGCGAAATTGCCGGGGCCATCGCCGGGACGCATAACAAGATCGTTCACTGTGCGATTCGTCGCCACACTCAGGCGGCGCAGATTGCCGCCGGGGAAGATCAGCACGGTCGAGAAGTCGGTGGTGTAGGCCCCTGCGTTCAGTGTCACGCCGCCCGTGCCCGAGTTGTAGACGCCGTACCACTCGGGACCGTCCCCGTTCAGTGCGGCGGGCGTGCCCATTCCGAACAGGTTGCCGACCATCGCCGTCTTGTTTCGGAACTCCGCGAAGTAGGCTCCCTGATTCTGGCCCGCAGTCCGGGCGTCGACCGTGGGGGTCGGGTTGAGCGGCGTGATGTCGCAGCAGGGAACCGAGTTGGGACCGGTCGAGCCGTCGCCGTAGCTCTCGAAGAATCGCTGCTGAAATCCGACCAGGACCTGTGCCGAGGCGCTTGCCGCCGCCAGGAGTACACACGCCGCTAGCGCGATTGAGAACACTTTAGTGAGCTTCATGGTTCTTCTCGTCTCCTCACCCACGCATCGCCGCATCCTTGGATGAGAATTCCGGCTTGATGGCGGTGGCCCCTCGCCTTCGCTGCAGAGACCCGATTTCTTTGTTCCTGTTTCTCTTCTACGACGTGTGCGACGTCCTTGGACCGACGCCCCATGCCGCTTTGACCTACTGGAGTCCCGCCAACCCTCGTGGCGAATCGCCCTCTATTCCTAACCGGCTATTCCTAACCGGCCGCACCCGACTATCCAGACCAGACCCAGACGATTCAGACTGCCAGACTGATCGCCCAGGCCTACATCCGGCCAACTCATGGTGAGATTCCGGCGACCTAGGGTCAGGATTGTGCGCAATTGCACCTTTGTTCACTCTAACCTGCGAGCAAAGATGAACTCAACAAAAAAAGAGAGCCCAGAGGCCAGCAAATAGCATTCCCGGGGGAATCCCTCAGGAGACTGGCCCGGGGGCAATCAGGGCCAGCGAATCGCGATGCCGCTGCCGATCTGGAAGGCCGACGTGCCCGTCTCGAAGGAAAAGAGCGCCTGCCCGTCCTCGCTGCGAGTGACGAACTCCTTGCGGGAGCCCGAGACGTCGATCAGCAGGCTCGCGTCGAGCCAGAAGTCGATCGATACGCGCCCGAGCCTCGCGTTTGGAGAAGCAAGCCGCAGGGCGGGCCCCAGGAAATGCTGGGTGAAGTCCTGTTTGCCCCGGACGTCGAGCGTGACATTTTCAAAGCCCTGCTGGGTCTCGAGATTCGAGATACCCGAATAGCGTCCGAAGAGATGCAGGCTCTCGACACCCGGAGTGACGCCGACCTCGAATCCAAAGAACGGGACGCTGAATTCCACCCCGATCCCCGCCAGGACCGACGTCTTGTACTCGATCGCGTATTTGGTGAGCTCGAGGCGCTCACTCCCGCCGACCGTCTGCTCTTCGAATCGGGTGCCGATCGCGCTCGACTCGTTCAAGGGCAGCAGCGCGGCGGCCCATACGACCGGCCGGGCCCGAGCCGGCAACGCATCGATGGTCGGTCCGCGCAGACCTCCCCCCAGGCGGAAGTTCATCGAGCTGGCGACGTTCTCTTGATCGCTCACGACCCCGAAGCTGGACGATCCGCTCGCCTTCGTCGTTTGGATGATCACATGGGGTCCCGCAGAGAGAAAGACGTCGAAGCCTTCTTCCTTCTTGACGTCGTCCTTCGCGGCCACCACGAGCGGCCAGAAGACCACTGAGACCAGGAGCGTGAGGACCGCGCAGAGGCGACAGACCGGTCTCGGCGTGAACACGAGACTTTTCCGCCCGACCCTGCGCACTCTGCCTCGACCGTTCATCGCTTCCATCTTCGATCCCTAAAACTGGAACGACACGGTCGTGCCGTACGTCCTTGGATCGGAAACGACATAGACAATGGCGCCGTTCCCGCGCTTTCGATCGTACCCGGTCACGGCGTAGATCTCCTCCGTGAGATTGCGCACCCAGAAGCCGATCGAGACGTTGCCCGACTCGGTGACGAAGTCCAAACGCGCATCAAAGATCCAACGATCGTCCGCACCGATACGCGAGTCGTTTTCCGGTGTGTAGAAAACCTGTGTCTTGTAGCGGTAGTCGAAGCGCGGCGTGAGCACGCCCCATCCTCCCGGAAGCGTCCACTCATACTGCAGGTAACCGACGAGGGAGAACTCCGGCGCGTTCACGAGCGTGTTTCCCGAGTAGTTCTCTGCCTCGAAGCTGATGGATACGTCTCCGGCTGCGGAGACGCTCACCGTCTCGAGAACCCGCCGAAAGTCGCTGTACTCGCTGTAGATGAGGCCCACGGAGTTGAACCACCGGATGCCTTCCCACGTGATCGTGAAATCACTCTCCATACCGATCAGCCGAGAGTCCTCGGCGTTTACGAGGAGCGGCACGGGGATGCTGATCCCGGGCGCGTCCTCGAGTTGGTAGACCTGTTGGTTCTCGTAGTCGTAGTAGAAGACCGCTCCATTCCAGCTGAAAGTCCCATCGAGGAATGCTGCGGACCAGCCGAGCTCGTACGAGTTCACGAACTCGGGCTCGATTGCGTCGATGGGCTGCGCCTCGCTCAGCGCGTTGCCGTTGAAGTGCTGCCCTTTGTAGCCCCGCGTGAAGCGTGCATAGAATTTGATGTCGTCGGTCGGCTCGTAGGTGAGGATGATCTCACCGGAGGGCCGGACCTGCTCGGCGAGCTCCCGACGGTCGTCGTAGCCCGTGAGCGGCACTCCAAGCGCCTCGTTGAAGGTGTCGTTCGAGAACGTATTGTAGGCGGAGCTGATGGTGAAATTCTTGCGCTCGTAGTTTACCCGCGCACCGCCCTCGAGGGTCAAGGTCTCGGAGAGTTCGTATTCGAGGTAGACGAACCCGGCGGCGGCCGTCGTGATCTGGCGGATCTGCTGGGCCAGGTTCGTTCGCGGGGTATTCCAGAAGTTGTTGTCCGCATCGAGATGCTCGTAGAAGAACTGGGCACCCGCGGTCAGCACGACGCCGTCCTGGCCATCCCAGGTGAGCTGGGCGTCTTCAAAAATCTGCCAGGACTCGTCGGTGATGAAGGCATCGGCCTGAATAGCCGGACTGGCATCGAAGTCGATCACGACCTCCCGGTCGGCGTAGTCCAGATTGGTCACGCTCTTGAGCAGCCACGATCCGCTCTCCCAGGTCGAGTTGAGGGTGATCCCACCGAGGGTGAGGCGCTCGTCCCCGCCTCGACTGTAGTCACCGTTGTAGGGGTCCCCCTCACCGGGCCCCTGATCCGCGGCGGTGCACGAGCCCTGCGGGCCCGATCGATCCGTGCACGTATCGGGATCGAAGTAGTTGTTTCCGTTCGTCCGCTTCAGGTTCGGGAATACCGTCTGCCCGATCCGGGCCTGCTCGACGCCACGGTTCTGGAATTGGGGAGCCAGGCCGAGGTTCTGGCCACCGTTCAGGGCCAGTACGAAGTTCAGCTCCTCGGTCGGGTCGAGACGAAAGGACCAGCGCGCGAACCAGCTCTCCCGATCGTTCGTACCCTCCGGCGGCAGGGCGAGGGGGCTGTTCTGCGAACTTCTCGGCCCCCTGACCATACCGGCGAAGCATTTGGTTCCGACCAATAGGGTCGTGTTCGCCGGGAAGTTGTTGTCGCGGTCGTCGTGGCAGCGGTTCTTCCCGAGCGGGTCGCGGCTGATGTATCGGAACGCGAAACGCGTCGCGAGCAGGTCGGGCACGATCGGAATGTTCAATGCCCCGTCGAAGTCGAGCTGGTTGAAGCGTCCGTAGGTCACGGAACCATTCGCACCGACCTCGTAGCTCGGCGGATTGGTCTTCACCCGCACGACACCGGCGGAGGCATTGCGCCCGTACTTCGCCCCTTGTGGGCCGCGCAGGACCTCGATCGTCTCGATGTCGAAGAGCGAGGACAGCTGGCCCGCCGGCGAGTTCTTGTAGACGCCGTCGACCACGACCGCCACCGCGGAAGACGCATTCGAGTTGCTGTCCTGCAGGCCGACGCCGCGAATGAAGAGCTGGGGATTCGAGGCTGCGTAGGGCGAGTTGATCTCGAGGTTCGGAGTGAACTCTGCGAGATCGGTGATGGTCCGTACGCCAATCTTGCCGAGCTCTTCGGAGTCGAATGCGACGACCGAAGTCGATGCCACGACCAGAGCCGCCACGCCGCCGGTTCCGGAGACGACCATCTCTTCGACGCCGCTCCAGACATCCTCTGTTTCTTCCTGATCCGGGGTCTGGGCAATCGCGACACCCGCGAAGGCAATCAAGGAGAAAGCGGCGACCAGGAGCGCGCCAACCCGCCGAGCCGTGTTCGCGTCGGGATGCTTCCGTCCCTTGACCAGCATGGCGATTGGATTCGGCAAACGTAGATCGGGCATGCGAATAACCGGGTCCTCGAATCGAGGCGTGTGAGCCGAGCTGGAGAAAGAATCCTCGAGAGCGGCTCTACACACAGTGTGCCACTCTAGAGCGCCAATGACTGCGCGTCCACGTACTGCGTATGCACGAAATTGCGTCTCGTCCGGGTCAACTTCCAGTCGCTCGGTGTCTGGACCTCGGTTCCCGAGCGCACTCGAACCAGGGTGGGGGAGATGATCAGCGGAAGAGAGGATCGGTCGAGTCGGCGACGCGTCGCGTCTTCGCTCATGATTGTTTCGGCCATTCTGACCGCCTGTCAGCCGACCGAAGAGGTCGACATCGATCAGATTTTCCAGGAGGCGGACCAGCTGATCGGCGAACGGCGGTTTCGCGAGGGAGTGGACCGGATGCGAGTGGCCGTCGAGGCCCATCCGGAGGACGCTTCGATCCAGACCCGCTACGGACAGGCCCTCATGAACGCGGGGCAGCCGAGCCTGGCCGTTTGGCCTCTCTCCCGCGCCGTTCGGGATCCAGACCATCTCGTTTCAGCGGGACTCCTCCTCGCTCGTGCACAGATGTGGGGAGGCAGCGGCATCGACGCGGTAAGAACCGCGACCCGGGTCCTCGAAGCGGAGCCGAACAACCAGACCGCGCTGCTGATTCGGATCGAGGCTCACCTCGCCGAGAGCCTCGAAGCCCGCGCCCTCGAAGACCTAGATCGTCTAGACGAGATCACATCGAACCCCACCCAAGCTGCCGTCCTCCGCCTCGACGCGCTGCTCGGTCTGGGACGCGAGGAAGAGGCCTCGCAGCTGCTGACGGATTTGACCGAACGCGCTCAGACGATGCGAGACAAAGATCCCGCTCGCGCCGCACGCCTCTGCGCAGCCACCGCGACATTCACCTATGAACGCGGGGAGATCGCGGAAGCGAAGCATCGTTTCGAATCCTGCTTCGAGGAGCACGGAACGAATCACGGCGTGCTGGCCCGCGCGGCGATCGACTTCTTCGACGCGAACGAAGAAAGCGACCGCGCGACCGCGATCTTTCGCCGACGCTTTGAAGAGAACCCCGACCGCCTCGATCTGCGAGTGCGTTATGCCGATCGCCTCCAACAGGTGGGGAGCCGCGACCAGGCGGAAGCAATACTACTCGCGGCGGCGAAGACGCAACCCAAGGCCTGGGCTGCTCTCGCCGACTTCTACGCGATCGACGGCGAGGTCGCCAAGGCGGTCGCCGCCCTCGACCGGGTGATCGAGGCGAATCCCGCACGGCGAGAGGACTGGCTCTTCTCACGCGCCGACTTCTTGCTGGCGATGGGCGAAACCGAAAAGGCCGAAGCTTCACTGTCTTCCCTCGAGTTGCCCGCTCATCGCACGCTGATCGCCGGCCGGATCGCCGCGGCGCGCGGGGATCTCGACGCCGCGGTGCGAGAACTCGAGGAAGGCATCCGCCTCTGGCCGGACAATCCCGACGCACGATACGTCGCGGCGCAGGTCTACGAGCGGATGGGGAACTGGCGCCAGGCGGCCGCGCACTACCGCGAGGCAGCCCGCATGCAGGACCCGCACTATGCCAGCTCGATCGCACTCGCCGAATTGCAAAGCGCGCTCGGAGACATGGAGGGTGTGCAGTTCCTGTTGGCGCGGCTCTCGGGAGCCCGGCCCAACGACGCCCGGGTCATGGAACGACTGCTGCACTTCGCCTGGGACACCGGATCGGTGGAGATGGGCGGTCGATTATTGTCCCGACTCTCGCGCATGCCGGGTCAGGCGGCGCATGCCGCGGCGTTGGTCGCTCGACGCGTCGAGGCGGCGGAAGGACCGATGAAGGCACTCGAAACCCTCGACGGGGTCGAATTCGACCTGCTGGCCCCGCGCCATTTCGAGGCTCTAGCGGTCCGTGTCGATCTGTTGCTCGAGCTCGACCGCACCGAGGAGGCGCTGGAACTCGTGGAGGCCGCAATGGGACGCCGCGCCAAGGGCTCGGCTGATCTCGAGCTTCTGCGGGGACGCGTCTACCGCACTGCGGGCCAGCTGGACGCGGCCGCAGCCACCCTGCGCGACGCACGCCGAATCGACGAGAGGCACCTCGACGTGCTACTCGCGCTGGCTGACCTCGAAGCGGCGCGCGGGCGAAGCGAGGAAGCGCGGATGCTCTACGACGAGGCGATTCCGCTCGAGCGCGCCGCCGTCGATTCCCCCGGCGAACGCAACGAAGCACGGGCCTCGATCGCCCTGGCGCGGCTCGAACTCGTCGCTGGGGAAGTCGCCGCGGCCCGAGAACGACTGCGCAGTGTGCTCGACGAGAATCCGCGCCAGGGAGAGGCGGCCTGGATGCTCTTCCAGTCGTATGACGAGGGCAGGGGACTCAGCCGGGAGGAGCAATCGGACCTGGCCCTGCGCGCCTCCGTATTTGCGCGCAATGTCCGAGCCCGTGAACTTTGGGAACGGCTGAACGCTCAGGCAAGCTGACGCCGCCCGACGGGAAGCGTCAGCGGCGAGGATCGCTCCGCGTCAGGACTTCCCGGCCCCCGGCTGGGCATCGCCCTCGCCCGTCCCGGAAGGCACGATCCTCTCGAGTTCCTCCATCAATGCCGATCGCACGTTCTCGGGCCGGCCGCGCCAGGCGGCTTCCACCATCCGACGTGCCTTCACCCGGAGCTCAGGATCCTGGATGCGCTGCAGCATCTCGAGTGCGATGACCGGCTTCCGGTCCTTGAACTCGCGAACGAGACGTGCGGCGCCGCCATCCAGCAGCGGCGATGGTTCTTGCTGGCGCATCCACTTGACTGCCCCGACCCGGTCCGTGCCCGCGAAGGTGCGGACCGTTTCTTCGATCACCCGGTCGCGGTCCTGGTCGGGGCGGCGCGAATACGCCCATTCGATCGCCCTCTCCGGGTCGCGCTTCGCCAGGTGAACTCCGATCGTTCGCCACCCGCCGTTCCGCGCCCACCTTTCCCCGGCGACGCGCTCGAGCCAGCCTTCGAGGAACTCGAAATGGTCGCGGCGCATCAGCTCCGACTGGGCCGCGCGGAACGCCACGGACTTCAGGTCATTGGAGGTCCCGGGTCCATCGGGCAGGGCTTCGACCCACTCCGCAACGGCCTCTCCCCCCCCGACTTCGATGATGCGCCCCACTACGATGCCGGCAGCGACGTCCCGCTCGTCGCGCCAATCGTAGGCCTCGATCACATCCACGAGGTCGGGACTGCGACCGGTCTCTATCGCGGCGAGCACGAGCTGCGGCAGCGCGCGATCGCGTTGATGGTTGGGCAGCTCGTCGAAGAGCGCGCGTCCGGCTTCGAGTCCCTCCTGGTGAATGACCCAGTAGACGGCCTCGCTCGCCGCGATTCGCTGGGTCCGCATCTCGGGCCAATCCTGCACTTCTGCGAGCATTCCGCGCGGATCCTGCTGCGCCCAGTACCACATCAACATCTGCATATCGCTGTTGTAGATGTCTTTGCTGTCGTCGTAGATCGCACGAACGGCGCCCGGCAGGGTCTCGGGCGTCAGGTGCCGAACGAGCTTCGTCACCAGCTCGGCCCGGTCCATCGAATCGGTGATCGTGAACGCGTTCGAGAAGCGCTCGTAGGCGTCCTGCTCGTCGGCGAACCCGGGGCCCTGGTTCACGGCCATCGCGGCGAACCAGCCGAAGGCCACCGCGGCAATCAAGGAAACGATCCAGAGACCCATCATCTTTCCGGACATGCCGACGTCTTCTCCTTCGCGCGCTGCTTCGCGTACCGTTCAGTCTACCGAGTAGCCGATCGCGCGCAGTTGACCCTTTTGGAGATCGTTGAGTTCGACGTTGTGTACGTCCTTGCGCCATTCGGGATCGGGCATCGACTGGTAGGCCTCGAGCAAGGATTCGAACTCCTGCAGATTCAGCGGGACCCCACCTGTGGCCAGCAGGTTCTTCTTCTCGTTGGGGTCCGTCGACAGATCGTAGAGCTGAGTGCCGGAACGTCGTCCGAAGCCCTGCATGTAGCGCCATTGATCGGAGGTCACGGCGATCAGCGGCTCCGACGGCAGCTCGGCCTTGCCCCAGGTCCGGTCGATATGCGCGTAGCTCGGGCGCGGCGCAGAAACGGGCTCGACACTCTCGACACCGCCCGCCGCCAGGATCTCAGGCAGTCGTGAGATTCCGTCGGCCGAATCGAGCCCGCTCTCTCCGAGCAGGTCGAGGATCGTCGGCCAGAGGTCGATGTTCTCGGACATCGCATCGACAACGATGCCCTCGGAGAGCGCGAAAGGCAGGCTGATGATCCACGGCGTCCGGATCACCTCGCGGTGGAGATCCTTGGCGTGACCTTCATTCCCGTGCTCCTGAAAGGCTTCCCCGTGATCCGAGGCAATCACCACGAGGGTCTCGTCGCGAAGGTCGAAGTGTTCGAGCGCCGCGAGAATCGTCGCGATCTGCTTGTCGGTCCAGAGAATCGAGTTGTCGTAGAGATCGCTGTAGCTCGTCCCGAAGACCGCGGATTCTTCGTCCGATAGATATTGGTGGACATCCATCAGGTGCAAGTAGAGAAAAAAGCGTTCGTCCTGGTAGGCTCGCAAAAACTCGACCGTACCGTCGGCGAGGTCGAGGTCGGAGCCGGCGATCTTCGCGTAGGGGTTGTCGGATTCGCGCCGCACGGAGTCGATCTGCGCTCCGATCTGGGGCCGGTGGTAGACCTCGAAGCCCTGCTCGAAACCGAAGGTGGGCGCGACCCATCCATTGCGCCAGATTCCGGCGGTTACGAAGCCGGCGTCTCGGAAGATCTCGGCGGGAAGCGTCGCGGTCTCGGGCAAGGCGTGATCGAAGCGCAAGATGCCCGTGCGATTCGGATAGGTGCCGGACCAGAGAGAGGCCATCGAGGTCTTCGTCCAGGACGACTGGGCGAAGTGATTGGAAAAGCGGATCCCCGTTCGAGCGAGCTCGTCGAGGCTCGGACTCGTCGGACGCTCGTAGCCGTAGCTTCCCAGGCGATCGGAGCGGAGCGTGTCGATCAAGATGAAGACGACGTTGACATCGTCCCGATCGAAGAGACGCGCGATTTCCGCAGGGGACGCGTCGGGCCGCGAGTCCGACCGGAGACTGAATTGGGTCGCGAAGAAGCCCGCGATCAGAAGGACCGCGAGGGCGGGGTAGACGAATCTTCGCGAAGCCATTTCGAATGCAGATCCTCGACCAGAGCGCCTTGACGTCCTCTGCCAGCGGCGTGCGGGGTGTGATGCTAACCCAGCTCGGCTCCCTTTCAGCCCGAAACCACGGCCGGTCTGGTTGGCTTCCCGCCTCCTACCCAGGCAGGCGATCTGCAACTCTCGCCTTCAACCAGCGATTCTCCCCCGCGCCTCCCGCTCGCGTCCCTCACTGATCGCTCTCGTCGGCGCCCGATTCTCTCTGCGCCACCTGCCTCTGCGCCTGAAAATGAAGCGAGTCGAGGAGCTCCCATGCCTCGCAGATCAGCCCCTCCCGAAACCGAAAGCCGAAGGCATAGCGAGTCGAGTAGGGCTGATCGTGAACCGTCCGCGCATGCAGTCGACACAGGACGATGGCCCGGTCGCCGTCGATCGCTTCGACCTCGGTCTCCATCGAGAAGGAGACCGGCTCGTAGAACGCGTCCCGGGAAGGGCCGAATTCTCTCCAGTGGGGGCTTGGTTGTCAGAAACTTAGATACCCGCGGCGGTAAAAAGCCAGCTTGAATCGCCTATTTCCCTCTGAGTGACTACGGAACAGGGAAAGTCCATCTCTGGTGATGTCTCCGGCGATGTCTTTGGTGATATCGGATCCCTACTCCTCGGAAACCTCGACACAGACGCCCTTGTCCGTACCGGACATCCCGGCACGCTACACTGGCTCGCCTATCATCCTGCGCCGGGCAATGATATGCGTCCTGGGATAGGGGAGACCCTCGAACGAGTTCCAGAGGCGGATGCAACGCGCTCGGCGCTGCTGAAGCGGGCCGGAGATGGGCAGTCTACGATCGCTTCATGTAGTGAGACTGTTTCTGTACTCGAGCCTTTGTAGGAGTTCCGTCATGAACCTTCGCGCTCTTCTCACGTTCTCTCTGGCCACTCTTACGGCTACGGCCTTCCTCACCATCGCAGGGCCCCGGGTCGCCTCTGCAATCGATGGCGCCAGGGAGATCAACCACACCTGCGCCATGAGCGGAGGCTGCGGCTCGAGCGATGGCCCGGGATATCCCGTCACGCTTCTCGACTCCGGCCGCTACGTGCTCACGTCGGATCTCGAGCCACCCGACCGCGTCGTGGATGCGATCCAGGTTCTCGTTTCCGATGTCGAGCTGGACTTCAATGGCTTTTCGATCGAGTTTCCGGTCAGCGGGGCAGGGTCCGGCCGCGGCGTCGCGGCGAACACGGCGATTCGGACGCGGGTCAGGGATGGTTCGATTCTCCATTCTGCCGGGGACGCGGTCATCACGGGCAATGGCTCGCGTGTGGAGAACATGATCATCGAGTCTGCCGGTGGAATCGGAATCGGGGTGGGCGGTGAGTCGCTAGTGCGGGACTGCAAGGTCGGGTCGACGGGCTCCTATGGAATCGACGGGCTTTTCGGCGCACGGATCATCGATAACAGCGTCGTCTTTGCTGGCCAGTCGGGCCCGGTCGCAGGCATCCGTGCACGAGACGCGTCCCTCATTCGTGGCAACATCGTGCGACTCTCGAACTCCGCCGGGATCGCGAGCTTCGGCGAGACCGCCCGAGGCCTGCTCGTCGAGGGCAACGTCAGCTCCGGCAACACGTTCGGAATCATTACCGGAGTCGGAGCCCTGATCCGGAGCAACGTCATCTACGACAACTCGTCCTCCGGCATCATCACCGGCCAGAGCACGATCATGGAGAACACGATCCATTCGAACGGCGGGGGGATCGTGGGCGGCGAATCCACGATCGTAGGCAACACCGTCTACGGCAATTCCACCGGCATCGCCGCCAGCGCAGGCGTCGTGGTCAACAATGTGGCGAGCGGAAATACCGGTTTCGGGCTGAATGGCACCACGGGGACGGCCTGGGGCAGCAACGCCCTCAACGCGAACGCCGGCGGTGGGAACCAGACCCTGGGCGTCGACACCGCCAACCAGACCGCGCCCAACATCTGTCAGTTCGATACCACCTGTCCCTGAGATCCACCTCCGACGCCCGCCGTCCCGCATCTTCTCGCCGGTTCATCGTCGAGTCTTGCTCCCCGATCACGGGATGGCGATCGCCCCTGCCGCTGACGGCTACCCGGCTTCCGTTTTCGACCCTGATTCCGTCGGAGCAATTCTCGGTCGCGACGTTGTCGAGCGCGCGAGAGGCGTTGTCCACGCTGATTCCGCGACTCCCGTTCTGGGCGACGCGCAGACTCCGAACGACGGACCCGTTCCCAAGTTTGATCCCGTTCTGGAAGAAGCCCACGACGCTTCCGTTGTGGATCTCGACCCCCGAGGCTGAGGTGCCCCGGAGGAACCTTAGGTTTCAGTTAGGCGTAGAGAGTCGGGGCGAGATGTGACCGGAGGAGGTTATCTTGGTCGGACCGCGAGAGCGCCAGAAATGGCCCCCGCGGCGATTCATCCGGAGGACATCATGTTTCGACTAGCCAGCCTGAATTCCCAACGCCGTTGCCGGCCCAGATCGCGGGGACGTTTTTTCGTCCCGCGGCTGGTCTGTACACTCGCGCTCGCGCTCCTGGCGGCCGGCTCAGCCGCGGCGATCGATGGCGTCATCGAAATCAACGCGACGCGGGCACGCGCAGGCGGCGTCACAGCCGGAGACGCTCCGGGTTATCCCGTCACGATCAGCGAGCGCGGAAGCTATCGACTCACAGGCGTGTTGGCCGTGCAGGACCAGACCGCGATCGAAGTGACCGCCTCGGGTGTTTCGATCGACTTGAATGGACACGGAATCGAATGCGCGACGACGTGTACGAGCGGCTTCGGCATCCGGTCGACGGCCCCCAGTATTCGCATCCGTGACGGTTTCGTGCGAGGAATGGGCGAGTCGGGGATCACCACTTCCTCGCGCGTCCGCATCTCGAATGTCGATGTCTCGAATAACGGGACAGGGCTTTCGGCGTCGTCGGGATGCATCGGGCAAAATCTACGGGCTCGTGGAAATGCGAATTTCGGGCTCATCTGTTCGACGATCCTGGTGGAGAGCGTCGCTCACGAAAACGGTGCGAATGGCCTCTACGTGGTGAACGGTGTCGCCGCACACAATCTTGCAACGGGGAACGGTACACCGGGTGGTGCGAGTCTTGATAACAACGGACTGCGGATCGCTGGCGGCGTCGCGCGCGCCAACACCCTACGAGGCAACGCACATCACGGGATCCGCAGCCAGCAAGCGACATTGCTGCGCGGCAATACCTCCGCCGGAAACACGTTCTACGGCGCCTTCAATGAAGGCTTCGGAGATGTGGGCTACGTCGGCAACGTCTTCGACGACAACGCAACGGGCACCGTACACTGCGTGATCGGTTCGGCCTGCGTGGAGATCGGCGGCAACCTTTGCGATGGGTCGAGCACATGTCCATAAGATCGAAGACCTCACCCTTCTTGGTATTCGGGATGGCGCTGTTCATCGGGTTCCCAGCGGGCGCGGTCGATGGCGCGATTGAAATCAATCAGGCATCTGCTCTCAATACGGGCATAGACCCCGGGGATACACCTGGTTTCCCTGTCGCGATCTCGAGTTCGGGTAGTTATGTCCTGACGAGTTCACTCGAACTCACGGCCGCGGGCGATGCCATCCAGATCCTCGTGGACGATGTCACGATCGATCTGAACGGATTCAGTCTCGTGTGTTCAGAGCGGGGCGCGGCCTGTACCAGCGGCCACGGAATCGAAGCCAAGGATCGCGATGGGCTCACGGTGCGCGACGGATTCGTGACGGGCTTCGGTGAAAGCGGAATCGAGTCCGGGGACCGGGCGCGGATCGAAGACGCCGAGATTTCGGACAATCCTGGTCAGGGACTCTTGCTCGACGGGTGCATCGTGACCGGGGTGATCCTATGGGCCAATGGTCTGGACGGCCTTCTCGCCAACGACTGCACCGTATCCAACTCGGTCGCAAGACTGAACGGCGGATCGGGAATGACGATCGGACGGGGCTCCGTCTCCGAGAGTGTGGCGAGCTTCAACGGTTCATTTGGGATCGGGATCCTGGCCGGCGCGATTCACGACAGCACCGCCTTCGACAATACCTCGGAAGGATTCTTTGTGGTGACCGATGGATTGGTGTCGGGCGTCGCCGCCGCCGGAAATGGCGGATTCGGCCTTCGCGGCCCGGCACCGGGCCTGACAGGAGGTTGCAGCGAACGGATCGGGTACTCGCATAGCGTCTTCGGAGGCAACGACGGAATCCCAGCGAATTCGGATCAAGTGTCAGGATGTGCGACACAACTCGAATTCAATCTCTGCAATGGGTCGACTGTTTGTCCGTAGACCGGAGGGGCATCGCCGTCGAGTCGGGGGGTGATCGCGCAACTGCATCACCCGGACGACATAGACAACCGCGGGCGTAGGGTACGGCACGAGATCCGCCGGGACGCACTGCGCGGAAGACATGGCTCGGGCCGAGTGAAGGGGTTGACCTCCCGGTACGCTGAACTGGGCTATCCATGGTTGCGATGTCGTCGCGAACTCAGGCCCTCGCCTCTTGCATGCGCAACCCGACCCTGCGCGGCGTCGAATTGGGCTTTCTCGCGTTCTCCGCCACCGAGCAGGCCGCCTGGATCGGCCTGCTCGTCTTTGCCTATCGCGCGGGTGGGGTCGTCGAGGCTGGGTTGGTCGCTGGGCTCCTGCTGCTGCCCGCGATCTTTGCGGCCCCGTTCATCGCTGTCGCAGGCGACCGCTGGCGACGCGACCGGGTTCTGGCGCTCAGCTACTGCGGGCAGGCGGTGTGCATGTGGCTCACCGCCACCGCGATGTTCTACGGCGTGCATCGTCTCATCGTCTACTTCGCCGTCATGATCCTCTGTACCACGCAGGCATGTTCGCGACCGGCGGTGGCGTCGTTGCTGCCGACCGTCGCTCGTGATCCGCACGATCTCGGCGCTGCAAATGCCGCGACCAGCCTCTTCGATAACGGGGGGGCACTCCTGGGGCCGCTGCTCGCCGCGCTGGTGCTGGGCATCGGCGGGTCGGCTGCTGTCTTCGCCCTCTCCGGGTTCGTCATGGCGGCGAGCGGAATCGGAATGCTGGGGCTGATGCGCGGTGATCCGCGAGGAGTCCCGCTTCACTCGAGTGAGCGCGCGTCGCTGCGCGCGAGCTTCGCGGGTGGGTTCGAGTTCTTGTCGCGTGAACGCGACATCCTGGTGTTGGTCGCCTGCGTGGCCGCGCCGGCGGTGGTGCTTGGGGCACTCGAAGTACTGGTCGTCGCGGCGGCCTCTGCTCCTTGGTGGTGGGGGCTCTCGTTCTTTCTCTGTGCCTGTTCCTCTGCTGCTTCTTGTGTTGCTGCTGTTCTCATTCTGATTCCCACGCCTCCGGCGCTGAGTGCGGCTCAGCATTTGGGGGCGTTGCCCTAACTTCACCCAACGCTCTCCCGGTAGGCCATGCTGGGCAGTGGTGCCCCTCCGGGCTTCCCTGCCAGACCGCCGGGCATGCCGGCTATGATGCCCCCTCGCCTTGCCCCTTCTGCCACGCCGGAGGGGGCCCCTTCGGGCGCGCAGCAGGTGGTGAGGTTGCTCCCACAGATGGC
>JAPIWU010049913.1:0-17509 GCA_037576205.1 Pyrocystis lunula | reverse complement strand
GGCCAGACCCCCAGGTGCGTTTAGCACGTGCAGATTTAACCACGGAAGAGCTGTGCAAATCCCGCCTGGTCCATGCGCAGGAACATGCCGCAAGTCTGATGGGCTCAGCCGCGCGGAGCATCCCCATCCTCAGGCCACTTGCCCGCCACATCACAAAGCAAGGAACCGCGGAATGGGCCCAGACGCCACAGAGGTCGTACATAGTGCCGGCCATGATATTTCCCGCTCCAACGGCGCCGAGCATCCCCACCTCGATCGCCTCGTTGAGGAACGCAGCCTGGCCGCCGGACACTGTGATCCAGCGGAGGGCCCGGGGGGAGTCCGCATGCCGGCGGCCGGTTGCCCGGCAACGGCATGCTCTCAACCCCCGGGCTCCAACGGGCGCTCTGCGCCTCCGTAGCCTGCTCTGGCGCCGCCCCTGCACACAACGGGCTGAGGGCACAACGCCCTGCCAGCTGGAAAACCACTCCAGCTGTCCTTCCTCAAGCTGGCCGTCCTCCGGGTCATGACCAGTCCCCATCAACAGTACGCCACCACCGCGTGCCCGGGATATAGCTCCCGATGGAGACACAATCCCGCTTTTCGGCGGCTTGTTGGGCACCACAAACGAAGCTGACTCCAGCGCGGCGGAATTGTATCCATCACTGCTCGACACACGAATACGACAGGCGTCGCACCCCGGCAAGCGGCTGGTGACGACCTGCGCGACCGGCGCATCCAGTCTAGAGCGCAGCAAAGTCCAGGTCACACCATCATCCCGAGAGTAGAAAACCTGATGGGCCAGTGTCGCTCGCGAATGGGCCAACCACGAAACCCGGACCTCATCGCGCGCCACTCTCGACACCGGATCTACCCCCTCCAGACTCAAGTCCGCGAGGACCGGTACCTCAGGATGCACGAGGAACTCGCTTACCGGCCTGTCGTACACGCTTAACTCCACTCTATGCACGGCATCCAGACGCCGCACAAACCACGTAAAGGGCAGTGAACTACGTGCGCCATCCGTGACCAGAAAGCTGGGTCGCCAACGGATCTCACGCAGCACCTCATCAGTAGCGCTCAGAAATCGAATCGTATGTGAGCCCTCTGTCGGGGTTGCCGCAGCCTGCCTGCGCGATGTGGTCGATGCGGGGATCTCATAGAACGGGAACAGCTCACCGCTGCCGTCGCGCGTCACCCGGCCCCCAATCACCAGAAAAGCAGACGCTGCATTGGCTTCGTCGTGCGATACACCGCTGATAGCTGCGTCTGTACCGGAACTGCCGCTGATATCAATCTCCGGCGGATCCAGAGAAACCGTCAGCGAAGCAGGGGGCTCAGCAAAGCCGGTGTTAAACATCAGCTGATAGTGAGGAGGCGTAATCCAGGCATGTGCTTCCGTCTCGCCCTGACGCATGAAATCGAACAGACTGTTGCCCGGCTCCGGGTCCACCGATGGATAGCTGCGCATGACCTGCCTGCCAAATGCATCGACTGCATGCGTGTCGTAGCCGAACTCATCCAGCAGTAAACGGCGATCAATGTGCCCGAAGCCATAGCTGTTCCGTAAATGGCCCATTTCATGTGCAAATGTGCGTCGATAGCGCGAGGTGAGGGGAGGATTCGCCCCATCTGTGTCATTGCCGCAGGCCACCCTGCCCTGGCCGCCGTTGGCCAGCATGTCCGCATGTCCGTTGTACGAAATCGAGCCTTCCGGGGTCCAGGCATAGAGCCGATCGCCAGGATCTTCCTCGGTCGCGAACAGTGCATTGAGCTGGACGATCAGCTGATCGGAGTCCAGGTCGCTGCCAGTGGTCTGTACAAACGGAAAAACCGGGGATGGCCAGGGTGCATAGCTGACTTTCAGTGGATCCATTGGAAATATTGCCCGCAACCAGTCGCAGGCCGCCTGATCATCCACCCTGTCCCTGGGCAGCGTGGCACCATTCCAGTTCGGATTGGAGTATTCGACTTTTACGTAACGGATATCTAACCCACCGAGATCCGCGTAAACCGCAGGAAAGGTCTCCGTGCCGGAGGGAAACCGATTGTTACTTGCGTCCGTGTCGGTCCCACCGGTAAAGGCGACCTCTACCCACAAATCCGTGTCCTGATCGAACCAATCGGGCTCCAGGGTAAACTGCAACGACCGGTCAACATCCGCCCGATCATATGTGGTCGTCACATCAACAGGTAAACCGTCCGCCGTAATCGGACTATCAGGCAACACCAGACCACCACGTGAGGCATGCAATCTACCGGTCACATTTGCGATGTCAGCCCCAGTATCTGCAACAACCGGGTAGACACGCACGACCGTCGGCTTGCCGCGCACCAGAGGTATATCGTTGGCATCTCTCTGCAGCCCCTGAGTGATTTCCACATGCCCGATTCCCAGATCCCGGCGCAGCGGACCAATCTGCAACTCAGCCGTATCCACGCGGTCTTTAAATATCGGGAAGAATAATAGAATCTCAATCAGTCCGAGTTGGTCCTTGACCTCAACGGCATAAGTTCCGAGCGGACGCGGGGGCACCACAAAACCAACCTGCCCCGAAGAATTCGGAGCCAGGGTCATTGGGATACCGTCAAATTTGAGCGCAGCGCCTGGCTCAAGCGATGACGGGCCAATTACACCAGCTAAATCAACATAGACGCGCTGCCCAACCGAAGCTGGTTGCGGCGTCATATCGACTATGCGCGTCGCGGCGCACCCTGTGCAAACCACACACACGAGCAGACAACCTGCGAAACGCCATGTTTTCATGGCCATATCGCCGATCAGCTACGCGGCGTTTCCGGTACGCAAACGTAAGTCGGGTGACGCCGGTCTTCGTTGCCGTCATGCGGCACGAACAAACCACCCCCGTCGTGTTCATTGTAAATGCCCGATCCATCGTAGGGCTCACCCCTGGTCCCCTCACCGCATGCAACAACACCGTGACAACAGGTGTTAACGTTGATGCATCCGGTCAAAGACAGTACCAGGGTAAGACAAGCGATCCGATACAGATGTTTCATATCCGTTCCCCCTCCACGCTTCAGCCTGCCTGCAGGATACCACTTTCTCGCAGAGCGGAAAACTGAGGGTCCTGGGCGATCAGCTTTCGCGAGTAACCTCGTGCTATGGCTTCCTGCAGTGCATCAGCAGCGGCTTGCTGATTGCCTTTGCGCAACTGCACAATGGCATAGAAATAGCTGGTTTCGCTGTCATCCGGCGCGAGTGTCTGTGCTTGCTGGATTGCATTTTCCGCGCCCTGCAGATCATCAAGATTGGCCAGATAACCTGACAAGTACTTCCACGCGTGTGCATCATCAGAGTTAACCGCCAGCGATTCCTGCGCCAGTTGACTCGCTCGTTGGAACGCTGCCTGTGCATCAACAGTTCGACCAGGCACAAAACGCAGGATCGCCGCCCGTTTGCCAGCGTAACGATAGCTGTCGGGCAACGATTCCAGCGCCTGATCCAGATACTCCAGCGCCTCGACAAATCGCCCCTCGTAGTAGGCAATGTTGCCGAGGTTATACAACAGCGTAGTGGTGGCATTTATTTTAACCGCACGCAGCCAGGCCTGTTTGGCGCTGTCCCAGTCATCTGCGGCAAAATGCGCAACACCCAGATTGTTCAGGGTAGTTGGGTTATTCGGTACCAGATCCGACTCCTGGGCAAAATACTCGGCCGCTTGCGCCGGATTTCCGAGACTCGCCGTGACCAGGCCGATCTGTCGATACACATTCGGATTACCAGGCTCGACTTGGAGGTTTTTCTCCAGTTCGGCCATAGCCTGCTCGTTTTTACCCTGGGCAAGCAGGCTCCTGGCAAGACCGTAACGGGCCTCTGTAGAATAAGGCAGCGCCAGAGATGCTCGCCGAAAGAGACGCTCCGCTTCAACATAGTTGCCCACGGCACGATTCAGATTGCCGATAGAGATCAACGCTTCCGGGTATTGATCACCAAATGCGGCGACACTGATGCAGGCGTCATTTGCGGCCAGGTAGTCTTCACGCTGGCTGGTCTGACGATGCATGGCCAACAAGGCATCACACAATCCGATCTTGGCTTCAATAAACCCCGCATCGAGCTCCAGCGCACGCACGAACAGGTGCTGCGCACTGTCCAGGCTGGTCACCGAGCGGGGGCGACGTAAGTAGTCCTTGCCTTGCAGGTAATACGTGTAGGCGCGGATGTCTTCCGTGGGCTTGCTTGCGGCCAGACCGCCCCGTTCGCTGCCGAGCCCGAGCCCCATCAGCACATCCTGGCTGATGGCCCACTGCATCCCGGGCAGATCAGCAAAGTCCAGGTCCGGGTACCCTTCCGCCCATATATGATGGCCATTGCGGTCAACAAGCTGCGCTGTCACGTGCACACGGTCACCCACTTTACGCACACTACCCTCGAGAATCAGCGTGGCGCGTAGACGGTCAACTATTTCCGCCCAGTCGGCATCCTTGTTTTTAAAGTAAAACGAAGCGTTCTGCGCCAGAACCTGTAAACCCTCGACTTTAGCCAGAGCGACAATCAGCTCTTCTGCCAGGCCATCTCCGAGATAGCGATCCTCCGGGTCTGCACTGAGATTGGTGAAAGGCAGCACAGCAATGACCGGCGGTGACGACTCAGCGGTTTGTGGGGGCTCAGACATCTGACTGTCTGTCACAAGCGTGCGGAACAACAGGTAGGCAACGGCACCACAGATCACAAAGGCCGCTACCAACAGGGCCATTTCTGAACGTCGCGACAGCTTACCGTGTTCCAGGTCAGCCGCATCGCGTTCCGGTTTAACTTCAAAAACCCAGGCGAGTGTGGCGACCAGCGGAAAACCAATGATCATCAACACCAACAGATAGCTGAGATTGTTGCGCACCACCGGTAACGCATCCCCAACAGCATCGGTCAGTTGCAGAACCACGAAACAACCGATGGCATAGACGATGACGGAGCGAATGACCTTGCGTCTGCCGAGCTCCCGAGCAAATACCTCAAACGAGTTGTTGTGCACCCGACGCTCCTGTGAAAAGCGTTCAGCCAAGATACCACCGCCCATGGGGCACTGCCAGATCAGATCTGCCTGGCGCTTTTGACTAGCGCTTTTGACTAGCGTTTTTGCCCAGGCAATTGCGCCGGTTCGTCCCGATGAAAACCATTAAACGCACGCATATTACGCGCTGGTCCGGGTTTGAACACAAAGCTTGAGGCGCCATGGCGTATGCCGCCGTCCACCAGAAAGTCCGCACCGGTCACATAGGCCGCCATCTCTGACATCAGAAACACCACCATGGCTGAGATTTCAGCCGCATGGCCCATACGACCCAGCGGCACGCGTTGCGCGATACCGGCAATGGCGGCATGGTCCTGCTCAGGATAGCGGTCCAGACCGGCGGTAGAGATAAAGCCCGGGATCACGCAATTTACCCGCACCCCATCCCTGCCCCACTCCGAAGCCGCACTGGCGGTGAGGTTGGAAAGCCCGGCCCGTGCGGCACCATTGTGGCCCATGCCGGCCGTGCCGCTGGCGTGGTCGGCACCGATGTTGACAATACTGCCGCCGGTTTCCCGCAGACACTGGGTGTACATTTCCCGCGCGAGCAGAAAATAACTGGTGAGATTGTTGTTAATGACCGCATTCCAGCCATTCAGACTGAGTTCGGCCAGCGGCGCAGGAAACTGACCGCCCGCCGCATTGACCAGGCCATGCAGGCCACCGGCACTGGTGCGGGCATCTGTGACCAGCTGCCGCACTGCATCTTCATCGCGCAACTCGGCGGTAAAACAGCCCGCCACCTTGCCGCCATCCGCTTCAAGTTCGCTGCGGGTCCTGGCCAGCTTCTCCATGGTACGTCCAGCCAGCACTACCGTCGCACCCAGACTCGCCAGTTCATGGGCGATACAGCGGCCCAGTCCACCGCCACCACCTGCCACCAGAATATGACTGTCAGCAAACAACCCCGCACGAAAACCCGATTGATAGCCCATGGCCCCTCCCCATTGATTCGATGCAATAATACCCGAGTTAACTGACCTGGGAGGGTGGTATGAGTACAGCGCGGGTGGATACGGTACGGCTGCAACGCATCAGCAAGGCATTCTGGGAATCGGCGGCGTTGTTCAGCGCCATCGAACTGGAAGTGTTTACCGTCATCGAACGCGGACAGCGCACGGTCGAAGACATCGCTGCCACGCTGCAGATCGAAATCGTCAATGCAGAGCGCCTGCTCACAGTGCTGGCCGCCATGGAACTGGTGCAGCGGGAGGGCGACACCTTCACCAACGCACCCGATGTGGCCCGTTTCCTGGTGAGCGATTCACCCAGCTACGCCGGCGCCTGGATGCTGTTCAACAAACCGCGCTGGGGCGAATGGGACAAACTGACCGAACACCTGAAGGTGCGCGAAGATGAACAGCGCATCCTCGGCCGCTACGACGACAGTTTCGATGTGCCAGCGGCGCGGCGCTATCACGCCGCCACCTACTCCGTGGGCATGGGTGCGGCCCGACGCTTTCACAAACAGGTGGACCTCGCCGGGCGGCACAAAATCATGGACCTGGGCGGTGGCTCGGGCTGCTATTGCATTGTGGGCGCACAGAAGTACCCGGATCTGCAGGCCGAAGTGCTGGATCTGCCCGCAGTGGTTGAAGTTACCCGCGAATTTATTGAGGAAAATGGCGTCAGCGCTCAGGTGCGTGCGTCTGCCTGTGACTTCACCCGCGACCCGCTGCCGACTGATGCCGATGTGGCCATCATGGCGTCTAACCTGCCTCAGTACAGTCGCCAGATCATCGGCGACGTCGTGCAACGCGTGTACGATGCTCTGTTACCTGGCGGGGAATTCCACCTGATCGGCGAAACGATCAACGAAGAGCGCAACGGACCCATCGCACCGGCGCTGTGGGGTCTGGCCGAGGCCGTCAGCCATTCAACCGGGCTGGCGCACACGGTCAACGAATGTATCGGTTATCTGCAGAGCGCAGGCTTTGCCGAAGTCACCGCCACGGAGTTTATTCCCGAGACGTTGACACGCATTACTGGCATTAAAATGGCTTGAAACAAACAGAGACTGGTCCAGTGGCGGCGATCTAAACCACAATCTCGTCAACCATCAGCTGCACCAGTTCAGCATCGCCCAGGCCCAGCAGATCCTGCACCACGTGCTGGTTGTGCTCGCCCAGGCCCGGCGCCCGCATCAGGTCATGAGTGTGGCCAAACCAGCGCGCTGCTTCCCGATCGATGGGAATCTCCACATCCGGTGCCACCGGCTGACGCACGGTCTGGTAGTGCCGGTGCAGTTGCGGATCGATCTCCAGCATATCCTTCAGATGTTCTACCGGCGCAGCAGCGATGCCAGCCTGTTGCAGAGCCGCAGCCAGCTGCCACTTATCCTGGCTGGCGGTCCAGGCGGCGATGATCTCATCCAGCCCATCCTCATGCTGTTTGCGCGCAGCGTGGTCGGCAAAGCGAGGATCATCCGCCAGCTCTGGCTGCTGCATGCAGCCACACAGCGCCTGCCACTGCGCATCGTGTTCGACGGCGATGGCAATCCACGCATCCGTATCCGGATCTGATTCCCTGACGGTCGGATAAATACCATGGGGTGCATAGTTGGGATTTCGATTGGCGTTGCGCGGCGGCTGTTGCCCGGTGGCCTTGAACTGCATCCATTCGCTGCCCAGCAGTGACAACACACCGGACAACTGGGTGAGGTGCAACTCCTGCCCTTGTCGAGGTGTCTGCAGATTGCGTTGGCGCAAGGCAGCGAGGATGGTGGCGACCAGTAGATGGGGCGAGGTGAAGTCAGGATAGGCAATGCCGATACCCCGTGGACGTTCGCCGGGAAAACCGGTCAGCATGTTAAAGCCGGACGCCGCCATCAGAATATTGCCCATGCTCGGATTCTGCGCCCAGGGTCCACGACGATGGGCACCGGGCAGATTCAACAGCACGATGTCTTCTTTCAGCGCTTTTAAGACCTCATAGCCCAGCCCCATACGCTCCATGGCACCGGGACGGAAATTGTTCACCACCACGTCTGCGGTGGCGATCAGGTCTTTCACGAGCGCAAGGCCTTCAGGTTTACTCAGGTCCACGGTGAAAGATTTCTTACCTGCATTCACCGAGTTGTACAAACCGCCCAGATCCGCATGGGGCTTGCCATCCGGGCCTGCCTGGCTGCGCATGGAATCTGGCTTGGCGGTAGATTCCACCCGGATCACCTCTGCACCAAAACTCGCCAGCAGCCGGGTGCCGATGGGGGCGGCCAGTACCCAGCCGAAATCCACCACGCGAATGCCGGCCAGCGCGCTGCCGGGTTCCGGCTGTAGGGCTTTCTCCGCCGCAGGCGCTTTCTCCGCCGCCGCAGGCGCTTTCTCCGCCGCCGCAGGCTCTTTATCCGCCGCGGGCGCTGTCTGCGCGGACAGCAGGTTCTGCAGCAACGCCTGGTGTTCGCCCAGATAAGGCGCGCGCACAAAGTCCACGCCATCCGCCATTGCGTCCACCGGCGAGCGCACATAGCCCAGCGCGCCGAAGCGTTCGTGGGCGAGGGTCAGAAACTGCTGGTTGGTCTGGTACTGCTCATGCTGTTCCAGGTCCGGAAAATCCAGCACCGGCAGACAGATGATGTCTGCCTTCAGCGCACCTTCGACAAACTCATCACGGGTCAGCGCCGCCGCCAGTGCCAGGGTCGTTTCCGACACCGGATTGCCCTGCCGTGGTGAATCCAGCCGGGCGTAGTGCCAGTCATCCGCGGTCATACCATGATCGATACCCACTTCATCCGCCCAGGCGAGAAAACCATCAAAACGGTCCGGCCTGACCAGCAGACCCACATACTTGCCATCCTTGCAGGCCATGGCCGCAGATAAGCCGGGACGCCGGGGGATACGCTGATGCCAGTTCCACTGACTGGGACAGGCCGTCTGCATCACCGCCAGTGCCGTGGCTTCCTGCATGGAGAGATCGATGTGCACCCCGCTGCCATTGCCCTGGCCGGCTTCCGTGGCAGCAAAATCACGCTGGTGCAGGGCGATACAGATCGCCGAAGCCGCTGCCAGACTGGTCATGGTATAGGAAGGGTTGGCACCACCCTGTATCGGCACACCCTGAGGTGAGCCGCTTACCTGAATCAGGCCACCGGCGGCACCGGCCACCAGGTCATTGGCCTGCCAGTCACGCCAGGGTGTCGTCAGCCCGAAAGGTGTCGCGGAACACTGAATAAGTCGGGGGTTAAGCGCGCGTAACTGATCATGGCTGAGGCCGTGCTCATCCAGCCAACCCGGAGCAAAGGTTTCCAGCAACACATCGGCAGAAGCCACCAGCTGCGCAAAGGTCGCCCGGTCTGCCTCAGTTTCCAGGTCGAGCACCACAGACTGCTTGTTGGTATTGAAATACAAGTGCGCGAATCCACGCTCGACATCGACCTCATCGTGCAAAAAGGGTGCTGCATGCCGCATGGTCTGTCCACCGGGTGGCTCGACCAGAATAACCTCAGCGCCCAGATCCGCCAGGATACGACCGGCCAGCGCCACGCTCTGATTGCCTACTTCCACCACCCGCAGCCCGGCAAACGCCTTAGACATGGACGCGCCTCAAGTTGCCAACGGGACGGTAACAGCACCCACCATGGCGGTATCGCCCGAATCCAGCGTCACATCGACAGTAAATACGATGCGATCTTCGGTCTTGTCGGTCACCACCACGTTAGGCGTCATGTTTGTATTAGCGTAGACCGGTGCTTTCCAGCGGATATCGAAGTTGGCACCATGCAGCAGCGCATAACGGCCCGCCTTCTGCATGATCAGCTCCAGCGGAAAGGCCAGCACATGGGAGCCGCCGGCAATGGGCCGCGACAGCCCCGCCTTTTTCGCCAGCTCCGGGTCAGAGTGAATCGGGTTGTCGGGCTTTTTGGTATCCCGCGCTTCCATCAGACTGAGAGACATGATGATGGCTTCGCCACCCAGACGCATACCCTGGGTCATGCTCTGCAAGGCATCCATATGCGGATTGGCTGCCGCCCGTGCCCAGCCGGGTTGCGGCGCTGCTACTTCGTCCGGCGATATGCCTTCCAGCTCATCCTCCAGACCCGCCTGCACTTTGTAGGAGAGGAGCCCCGTAGTCAGGTTTTCTGCGACCGGTACACCCGCTGAGTCGAAAGTCGCACAGCTGTTGGTGCCATAACGACGGCCCTTGTGCACGTGCCGCCCCAGCGCGTTGCCCTTCACGACAAACACGTCATCGCAGGGCAGCGGCTTGAAAATAGTGTAGCGCTCACGCACCCACACACCACCAGCGACCCCACCACCCGCACCGGGAATCTTCTGCTGCTTGTCCGGATCGCGCGGCTGATTACCGAGGATAAACAGGGTGAGCGCTGTCATCATATCCGGCGGTAGAAACCCGTCTGCAATCAGCGCGTTCTGTGCCGGCCCCCATTCCCCCATGCCCAGCGCGGCACCTTCGATCTTGTCCGCGCGCATGGGTCCCTGGGCTGGATGCAGTGCCTTGGGCCATATGTCCGTCATCGCTTGCTCTCCTCGCCCTATAGTCCTGGCGGCATACTGGCCCGCTCCGCCGCCAGCCGGTCGGTTACCAACGGGCTTTCCAAGGCGCGGTCCAGATAACTGCGCAGGTTGGGGTACTTGTTGCCGTCCACTTCGTATTCGCCGTACTGGGCCTGAATGAAGCAGGTCACGATGGAGAGATCAGCGATGCTTAAGCGGTCACCCACCAGGTAACCGTCGACTGGCACCAGCGGTTCCAGATAGTCGAGACAGGCTGGTATGCCGGTTTCTTCCAGCTGCGCCAGGCGCGCTTGGTCGGTCGGTTCGTTGAGGAATTTTGGCTTCAGCATGCGTTCCTGAAACACCCCGGCACAATTTTCGATCAGGCGGCTGTCGGCATATTCTTCCAGCCACAGGGCGCGTGCTTCTTCCAGCGGGTCTTCGGGAAACAGGCTGGGGCCTTCGGCAATGCGGTCCAGGTAGCGGATAATCACGCTGGTGTCTGGAACGGTAAAACCCTCGTGTTCCAGCACCGGTATTTTCCCCAGCGGGCTGATGGCGCGGAATTCCGGCGACTCATCGCCCGGAAAAGTTGGGATGCTTTCGTAGCCGATTCCATAGTGTTCCAGTGCGAACGAGGCTTTGCGCACAAAAGGCGAGAGCGCGACACCGTAGAGCTTCATATCTTTCCCCAGTCTGTAAAGCAACCGATGATAGCAGAAGCACTAGGGCAGACTAGTCAGAGCAGATCGCCGTTGGGCGTGATAGTGTTTACGGTAATGTATGACGTAGCCATCATCGGCCTGGGCCCGGTCGGCTGCACGGCGGCCATTCTGCTGGCCGAAGCAGGGCTCAAGGTTGCCGCCATCGAACAGGAGCCGGAGGTCTATACCCTGCCCCGCGCCGTGAATCTGGACGGCGAAATCATCCGTGCAATGCAGAAGGTGGGCCGCGGTCAGACCGTGCAGGACCTGATGCAGCCGCTGCGTCCCGGTGACCGTGCGGGATTCGCCAATTCGCGCCGCGAGTGGCTGTTTGGCTCTGAAAGTCGCGCCTTCGGCCGCAATGGCTGGCAACCCATGAACATGTTCGACCAGCCGGAACTCGAAACCTATCTGCGCGAACAGGCCACGGGTCATGCCAACGTGACTGCGTTCATCGGCTATGCCGCCAGTCACATCGACAATCAGCCGACCCATGTGGAACTGACCTTTCATGCGACCGGGGACAGCGTTACCCACACCCTCCAGGCCCACTATCTGATCGGTTGTGACGGCGCTGCCAGCCACACGCGCAAGACCTTCGACATCAGCTGGGTGGACTTGGGCTACAACCATGACTGGCTGGTGGTGGATGTCATCACCCACGACGGCCATACCCTGACCAACGACACCCTGCAGGTGTGCGATCCCGATCGCATCCACACCTATGTGTGCACCAAAGACCCTTATCGACGCTGGGAATTCAAACTCAAGCCTGGCGAAACCGCCGAGCAGATGATGGATGAAGACATGATCCAGTCGCTGATCGACCCCTGGACGCCACGCGGCACCTATACCCTGCGTCGCGCTGCGGTTTACCAGTTTCACGCCGCCAACGCCGAACGCTGGCGGGTGGGCCGGGTTTTTATCGCCGGCGATGCGGCACACCAGACACCGCCCTTTCTCGGCCAGGGCATGAACACCGGCATGCGTGATGTCATCAACCTGAGCTGGAAACTCAAGTTGGTACTGGCTGGGCTGGCAGACCCGACCCTGCTGGACAGCTACTACGCCGAACGTGCCGCCCATGCTCAAGATCTGGTGGACTGGGCCGTGTCCATCGGTCAGCTGATGGAACACACCGCCGAACAGGAACGCTGTGCCCGCGCCGGCCTGCCAGAGCCGCCCACCCCGCCGCACCTGCAATCTTCCGGCTACGGACAGGGCCGCGAACAACCGCCACTGCGCGATGGCGTGGTGATGCTGGAGCAGATCACCGAGCGCAGTTCTGTCGGGTGTCTCTTTACCCAACCCATCGTGCGGGGACCTGGCCTCAGTGACGACACGCGCCTGGATGACCTGCTCGGCCCCGGCTTTGCCGTGGTCTCCACTAGGCCTGATGTAGATCAACAGCTCGACGCCCACGCCCGTGCCGTGCTTGCGCATCTGGATGCACGCGTGGTCAGTCTGGACGGCCTGCAACTGGTGCAGGGCCGCTTTGACCCGCTGTTCAAAACCACCGACACCGTGATCGTGCGGCCCGACGCACTGGTGTTTGGACACACCTCAGAGGCGTATGCTCTGAACGAACTGATTCACACCCTGGGGCGTAAACTTGCCCTGCGGCTGTCGCACGACGCCACAACCACAACTGGAGAAACACCATGAACCTGCAATGGTCTCACGCTGTCATCAACGTCCGCGATCTGGATCAGATGCTGGACTTCTACACCAACGTGCTGGGCTTCACCATCAGCGACCGCGGCCCGCTGGGGCCAGACGCGCCGGAGATCGTTTTCTTAAGCAACGACCCGGACGAGCATCATCAGGTGGCCATGGTGCCGGGGCGCGGAGGCGACACCAGCGGCAACCCGCTCAACCATCTGGCCTTCCGGGTGGCCTCATTCGAGGACGTGACCACCCTGCACGGACGTCTTGCCGAGCTGGATTTCGTCAAAATCATGCCACTCTCGCATGGCAACACCCTGTCGATCTATTTCAACGACCCTGAAGGCAACGGCCTGGAAGTGTTCTGGGACACGCCCTGGCACGTCGCCCAACCCCAGGGCAAACCCTGGGATACCAGGATGGACCAGCAGTCTGCGCTGAAATGGGTGCAGGAAAATTTCTCCGCCGAGCCTTCTTTTGCCACCCGCGCTGAAGCCGAGGCTGCGTTTGTAAACAGAGAGCACTGACCCACACGCACAACTCTTGCGACCCGTGGACGGTATGGCTACTCTGCCTGCGGGGGAACAAATTATGTGCACATCACACGACGTCGCCGACAACACCGGCGCCGCGCCTGCGGGCAACGGCAACACCGAGAACGACCCACGCCAGGGGTACAAGCTGGCCGCAGACTGGCCCCACTATCCAGCGGATTGTCAGTTTGAAATGGGCTCCGGCGTGGCCGTGGACAAAGATGATGTCATTTATCTGTTTACCCGCGATATCGAACACTGGGCCGCGCATCCACTGGCCATGAAAGACAAGATGGGCAAGAGCAGCATCTCCATGTTTGATCGGGCCGGCAATTATCTGGGCAAATGGGGCCCTTCAGATGAACGCGGTTTCGCCCTGGGCGCGCACACCCTGTACATCGAAAAAGACGGCACCTTCTGGACCACCGACCGCGACGGCCACTGCGTACGCCAGTACACCCCCGCAGGCGAACTGTTGCTGGAACTGGGCACCTTTGGTGAGTGGGGCGATGACGAAGCCCACTTCAACGGCCCCACGGCGGTGGCAGTGCAGGACAACGGCAACATCGTGGTGGCAGACGGCTACTGGAATTCACGCCTGGTGTGGTACAACCCCCAGGGTGAATTCATCAAATCTGTTGGCAGCTGGGGCCGCGGTCCGGGTGAGTTCAACACCCCCCATGCACTGACCATCGATTCCCAGGGCCGCCTGCTGGTGGCCGATCTGGTGGGCGGCAATTTTCACGATTACATGACGGTGCCAGGTCAGCTGGCAGAACATCGCACCCGGCCGGAAGAAGGCGCACAACATCGCATCCAGCGCTTTGACGGCGATGGCAACTATATCGACGAGTGGACCCACATCATGCCGCTGAGTCTGGCCACCTACGGCGATAAAATTTACGCCAGCGACAAGATGAGCAACCTGGCGATTCTGGACGAAGACAGCGGTGAGGTATTGAGCGAGGTGGAAAACATCGCCATCTATATCCATCAGCTCGCCATGGACAGCCACGGCGACCTCTATACCGCCTCGGTCTATCCAGAACATGCGGGTGCCGCGCGAGGACCGAGCGGGCCGTCCCATCGCCGTTGGTCACAGTCGCTCAATTAAACTGCACAAGGAAAACCACACATGATCATAGTTGTCGCCGCCCTCGAATTCGCCAACCAGACAGACCGGGACAAAGCCGTCGAACTCACCGCCGATGTACAGATGGCCACCCGGGTCGAAGAAGCTGGCTGTCGGGACTACTGCTTCGCGCCGGACCCTTCCGTGCCCACCCGCATTCAGGTGTACGAACTGTGGGACTCCAGCGAGACCCTGGCCGCCCACTTCCAGCACCCGAACTACCTCAAGATGGTGGAACTGTTAGGCAGCGCCAACGTCGTTTCCAGCGCCAATCAGGCTTACCTGGTAGAGCGCGGTGAGCCGGTGTACGGCCCCAACGGCGAAATGAAAACTGAATTCTTTGCCGACTGAGCCAGCATGAGCACCACCCATCAAGTCTACGAAAACGCGGCGCTCTTCATCGCCGACAGTGAAGCGGTGATCCCCAACGGAGCGGTGTGGGTCAGCGATGGCATCATCCAGTACAGCGGCCCGCAACACAGCCTGCCCGAAGTGCCCGCGGATGCCGAGCGCATCGATCTGGCCGGCAAGTTTCTGATGCCGGGCATGACCGAAACCCATGCCCACCTTTCCTTCGCCGATGCGAGCCCGTTTGCCATTGGCGACACCTCAGTCGAAACCGCCACCATCACCGCGGTACGCAATGCAGACCTGATGTTGCGCTCGGGCTTTACCTCAGCCATCAGCTTCGGCTCCACCTACAAGATCGACGTGGCCCTGCGCGACGGCATCAACGCCGGCAAACTGCCTGGCCCGCGCCTGCTCGCCGCCGGACGTGATCTGGGTGCCACCGCCAGCAATGTGGACTCACCGGGTGGCTTAAGCCAGATTGCCGACGGCCCCTGGGCCCTGCGCAAAGCGGTACGCGAACAACGCCGCGACGGCGTGGACGTGGTGAAGATCTTTATCGACGGCGAAGCCATCAATCCCACCAATCCACCAGGCGAACTGTCTTTCTGTGACGAAGAAGTCGAAGCGGTGGTGGACGAAGCCCATCGCCGTAAACTGCGGGTGGCTTGTCATGCCCGTTCGGCCGCCGCGGTCAAACAGGCGGTCCGCGCCGGCGTGGACTTTGTCGGCCACGCCAACTACCTGGACGACGAAGCCGTGGCGCTTTTAGCCTCGCAGAATCACCGCATCTCAGTAGGGCCGGCCATCGCCTGGGAAGTGCAGTATCTGGCCCAGTGCGAAACCCTGGGCATCTCGCGACAAACCGTGGTGGATCAGGGCTATGAAGCCGAAGTAGAAGCCACCATCGAGACGGTGGCTAAATTACGCGCCGCCGGTATCCGTCTGGTGGTCGGCGGCGATTACGGCATCAGCATCGCACCCCACGGCACTTACGCCAAAGACCTGCAGTACTTTGTAGAGCTGTTCGGCATGTCGCCGGCCGAGGCGCTGTTGTGCGCTACCCGCAATGGCGGCGAAGCCATGGACCCGCAAGGTCGATTAGGCACACTGAAAGCCGGATCATTTGCCGACCTGGTGATCGTCGACGGCGACCCCATGGCAGACATCACGGTATTACAGGATCACGCCCGGCTTGAGGTGCGCAAGAGCAGCCAGGCGCTTTAGCTGTATGCTCCAGTGGGCAGTTGCGGCTTATTCGCTGCAGCCGCGCCGGGTGGCCACCAGCCGATAACGCGGCGGGGCCTCACCGGCCTCGTCTTCCTGAAAGTCCACCCGCGCCCACTGGCACGCGTTCAATATTTCAAACTCTGCACGCCAGCCGATGCGGTCGGGATAGATCTGCCACATGGTGAGTACCCCGTCCTTCATCTGCGCACGCAGGTCCTGCACCTGGTAAGCGGCGGTACTGATCCACATCATCTTCCATATCTCTTCGTTGGGATCGTACATGCGCACATTCACGCCATTGCCGCCCTGAGGATCGAACCACTCGTCGTAAATGATGCCGTCTTCCAGGCCACGGCGACCGTTCCAACGCGCATTCTGCGGGCGCGCCGGCGTCCAGCCATCGCCCGTCCAGGCGTGCAGGGTGACGTCATGTTCACCGATCAGGAAGTCGAACTGCGCAGCAGGCGCCACGCTGGCCTGACTCAACGGCGCCATCAGCAGCACCACGCTACAGATGAAAGCTAATCGTGCAAGATCAATTCTTCTCATACCCATTCTCCCCTTACTTACTAACCTGCATCGTTAGCTGAGTTATACTAGGCACCCTCTCGGACGCTGTACAGCACAGGTGTCGAACATGGACAATCCGATTTATCTGGCCGCCGGCATGGTCTTAGCGGCTAACGCGTGGGCAATTCTGCGTACGCTGCGCAGCAGTGCACCGCGTAATCTGAAGCTGCAGTGGATCGCCATCGTCATGCTGCTGCCCTTTGTCGGCATGGTGGCCTGGATCATCTTCGGGCCGAGCTGAAGCCCGCGGAACCCGTATGCTCGTTGAGCAGACACGTTAACGCGGCTTGGCCCCACCCCCGACGCGCAGAATTTCGCCGCTGACCCAACTGGCCGCTTCTGAGGCCAGATACACACAGGCCGCGCCAATGTCCTGAGGCGTGCCCAGCCGTCCCAGGGGGATGTTCCACTCGGCCAGCAGCTCATCCAGCTGGTCTTCCGTCTTACCTACCGCCTTGAGCATCACTTCAGTAGGAATAGCGCCAGGCGCCACCGCGTTAACACGAATGTCAGGCGCAAACTCGGCGGCAAAGGTCCAGGTCAGTGAGTTGGTCCCCGCTTTGGCGGCGCCATAGTGCGCGCTGCCCGGTACCGGACCCGTGCCTGCGCCGGAAGTGATGTTGATGATGCTGCCGCGCTTGATATGGCGCGCCGCGGTCAGGCAGCCGGTGTAGATGGCAGAGAGGTTAAGCTCGATGGTCTTGTACCACTCTTCGCGAGGCAGGTCTTTAGCCGGCATACGCATGGGTGAACCACCGGCGTTGTTGACCCAGATGTCCAGCTGGCCAAAGGCTTCGATGGCCGCCAGCGCCAGATTTTCCAGCTAATCCAAAAATCCAAAAATACAGAAATCCAAAAA
>JAPIWU010048806.1:0-17517 GCA_037576205.1 Pyrocystis lunula | reverse complement strand
CGCACTGGCTTCGCGTACGCTTTCAACTTTAACGTCGAAATTCAAGACCTGATCGGCCAACGGATGATTGGCGTTCAGCGTAGCTGACTCGTCACCGATCTTCTCTACCAGCAGGGTCTGTACCTGACCGTCTGGCCCTTGAGCCTGCAGTTGCATACCTACACTAAGGTTTTCGATCTGCGCCAGTGCGTCCAGCGGCACTTCCTGAATCAGGGCGTCGTTGCTGCGTCCGTAGGCTTCTTCCGGCTGTACTGCAACCTGGAAGGTATCGCCTGCTTCACGGCCTTCCAACTCAGCTTCCAGGCCTGGGATGAGGCCCTGGTTACCATGCAGATAGCTCAGCGGCTCGCTGTTGGCGGAGGAATCCAGCGTTTCCCCGGCTTCGTTGGTCAGGGTGTAGTGGATGGCGACGACGCTGTTTGCAGCAATTTTCATAGAGGGCTCCAAAATAAAAGCCGTCGACCATACCCTACGATGCAGACAATTTCACCTAACAGTAATGATCAGTCAGCGACCCAGCTGCCATGGAAGCCTGCAGGCACCCGTGTAGGCAGATGGATGGTAGCGACCGGTTCATTGCTCATGGTGCTGGCATCAACAATGGTGAGTTCACTCTTGTTGTCCGCCGCGTCATAGACAAAGCTCATCAGGTAACCGTCGTCTTCGTGGACTGCATTGGCGGCGGGTACAAATACCGGCTCGCCACCAAATCGTCCAGCGCCCAGTTCATGGGCAACAGAGGTGCCTTGTTCGAGATCGTACTTACGGAACGCAACTGCGGAGGGCAAACCCGAGCCGAACTCGGCGGTGTAGCCATAGCGGTGCTTCAGACCGATCAGGGTATCGGGTACGCGCGGAAATTCCACTGACTTATCATCCAGCTGATTCTCGGTCACGGTGCCGGCCTGCTGATTGATGGTCCAGCGGTGCATCACCGGGTTGACCTCTTTCGCGCCGGGCTTCATGGAGTGTTCCATGCGGCACACGTCGATGATGATCTTGTCGCCTTCTTCATAGGCGTTCAGCGGGTGATAGACATAGCACGGGTCGATGTCGTACCACACCACGTCGGCATTGCTGCCGTCACGGGGCATTACACCCAGGCGTGCGCCGTAGTCGTCGCTCCAGCCGATGGGTATGCCGTTGGTGGCCGCTTTTTCAAAGTCCCACACCAGTGGCAGGTCCATGAAGATGACGTGATTACGGGTGACGTTGAAGTCGTGCACCATGGTGGCGCCTGGCACTTCGATCACTTCGCTCTGCACCAGTTCGCCCTGGGTGTTGGCGCGATGATAAGTGAGGAAGGGAGGCATCATGCCGTAGGCAAAGAACAGCAGTTCGCCAGTCTCCGGGCAGATCTTGGGATGTGCGGTCATGCCTGTGGTCAGTCGGCCTTCGTAGTTGTGCGGACCGACGGTTTCCAGATCGCGCGACAGCTCAAACGGCCAGTGGCCTTCTTCCAGCGCCAGGATCTTGCCCGCATGGCTGATGATGTGGGTATTGGCCAGTGAGCGGCTGAGATCCTGCATGGTTTGCATAGGATCTTCGTCGCCTTCCAGCACTGGCGTGCGGACATAGCGGTTGCGGTACCAGTTGGCCTTGCCGTCGGCCAGCTCGACGCCGTGAATCATGCCGTTGCCCAGGAACCAGTGTGGCGTTTCACCAGATTTCGGGTTGGCGCCATTGCGTAGATAGCGGCCGTTCAGCTCGGGCGGAATGTTGCCGGTTACGGCCAGCTCGGTTGCGGTGACTTCTTCGAAGGTGGGCGCAAAGTTGCCGGTCAGCCAGAATGGCTTTTCTTGAATTGCTTCACTCATGGGGGTTCCTCAGCATGGCCTGCATGCAGTCGATGGCTTCTGAAATGTACTCTTCCCGTAGCTCGGGTTGATTGGTTTTGCGCCAGGCGCGGTAGGCAGCGTCTACAACCGCAAACTGCAGTTCTGCCATGATTCTGGGGTTGCCGGGGCGCACTTCACCGCGGGCGATGCCGCTCGCCAGGTTGTCGGCAATGCTGGCGATGATGATGTCGTTCTGGGCACTGGTCACCATCACATCCAGCTCTGCCCCGGCACTTTGCACCATCTGGTACAGGGCCGGGTTGTTATCAGCGAAATCGAACGCAGCGCGCACGACAAATTCTTCCGTCACAATGGTGGCGTCGTCGGGCATGGTGGCGGCAGCCGCCGCTTCGGCCAGTTCTTCCGCCACGCCCATGAACAGGTTCTTCTTGGAGCCGAAGTGGTGGAATAGAATGCCTTCGGAGACCCCGGCATGTTTAGCGATCTGTGCGGTGGACGTCGCGCCGTAGCCCTGTTCGATAAAGAGCTCACGCGCGGCCTCAAGGATCAGATTCTGCTTCTGATCCGGCGCCCGGCGATAGGCCGGTGCGGTGGGCTTGGAAAGAGTCTGCTGCACGTCGAATGATTGCCGGAAGCGTTATTGAGTGGTACTTTATAAAGTATCACTCAATAAGTAAACACATAAAAATGGAAGGGATATGACAACCAATACCAAAGTCACACTGGCCGCACGCCCCGACGGCATGCCCACCCTGGATGATTTCAAAGTCGTCGAAGAACAACTGGGCGAACTGCCGCCGGAACATGTGCTGGTCAAGGTCGACACCCTGTCGGTGGATGCCTTTATCCGCACCATGCTGGATGACCGCGACAGTTTTCATGGCGTGACCCCCATCGGTGGGCCGGTGGTGGCGTTGGGTGTGGGGCAGGTGATGGAGTCCAACAGTGACCAGCTTGCGGTGGGCGACTGGGTCAATGGGCCGATGATGGCGCAGAGTCATGCGCAGCTGCCGGCGGCCATGCTGCAGAAGATTTCACCGGCGGATAACATTCCGCCGCGCACCTATCTGGGTGTGCTGGGCCTGACCACCGGTATCACCGCCTGGGTGGGCATGTCCGTGGTTGGTGAGGTCAAGGCCGAACAGACCGTAGTGGTCTCGGGTGCCGCAGGCGCGGTGGGCAGTGTGGCCGCACAGGTGGCCAAGGCCAGAGGCGCGCGGGTGATCGGCATTGCCGGTGGTCCGGAAAAGGGCGCCTATCTGGTCAGCACGCTAGGTCTGGATGCGTCCATAGACTATAAGAAGGGCAACGTCAGAGATGACCTGAAGGAGCTGGCACCCCAGGGCGTGGATCTCTTTTTCGACAATGTCGGCGGCGACATTCTGGATGATGTGCTCGACAACCTGGCCGAAGGCGGCACGGTGGTGCTGTGTGGCGCGGTTTCGCAGTATCAGAACATGACCGACGTGCAGGGCCCCAAGCTGTACCTGCGTATCGCCGAGCGCAATGCAAGCATGAAAGGCTTTACCGTCAGTTACTATCCAGAGACTCACGCACAGGCCGCGCAGGAACTGAGCGAGTGGCTGATGGATGGTCAGGTCAAGCTGCCGGAGCATGAGATCAAGGGCGTCGACAATTTTCCCCAGGCGCTGATCACCCTGTTGTCCGGCGGTCATATGGGTAAGATGGTGGTGGTGCCGTAGGCCACTTTGTCTGCGCAGTACATAAAACGCCGTACTTATAACGACGTCATATTTCAAAGAGGGGAATAACATGAGCAGCAACGCATCCGGCGCCACGGCTTTTGAAGTTAAACGGGATGATCTCACCACCAGCCGCGTGACCGAGGCTACGCTGGTACCCGGGGCAGGTGAAATTCAGGTCGCCATCGAGCGCTTTGCGCTGACCGCCAACAACATCACTTACGGTGTGGCGGGCGACATCATCGGCTACTGGCAGTTTTTCCCCGCTGAGTGCGAGTGGGGTCGCATTCCCGTGTGGGGTATTGCCTCAGTGACGGCCAGCGAGCATCCAGAGGTCAAGGTCGGCGATCGTTACTATGGCTACTATCCCATGGCCGAAGGGCTGATTCTGAAGCCCGAGCGCGTCACCGCGCGGGGCTTTACCGATGCTGCAGCACATCGATCTGCCTTGCCGGTGGTTTACAACCAGTACAGCCTGGTCAGTGAAGAGACTGGCTTCGCCGCCGGTTTCGACAACCACGCCATGCTGTATCGGCCGCTCTTCACCACCTCGTTTGTGCTGGACGACTACTTTGCCGACAACGACTTCTTCGGTGCCGAAGCGCTGATTCTGGGCAGTGCGTCCAGCAAGACGGCGTTTGGCCTGGCGTTCATGCTGCGCAGGCGTGCGGGTAAGCGCGTGATCGGCCTCACCTCTGCGGGCAACAAAGCCTTTGTCGAGGCGCTGGGTCTGTACGATGCAGTGCTGACCTATGATGCGGTAGAAGAGCTGGCGCAGGTGCCCAGTGCCTACATCGACATGGCCGGCAACCGGGATGTGCTGGCGCGGGTACACCATCACCTGAATGACAATCTGGTCAACAGTTGCGGTGTGGGCATCACCCACTGGGAAGCGCGCGATGGGGAAGCACCGGGCACACTACCGGGTGCCAAGCCCACTATGTTCTTTGCACCCTCACAGATTGTGAAAAGAAACGAAGAACTGGGGCCGCAGCAGTACCAGCAACTGATCGGCGATGCCACGGCAGACTTCTTTGCGGCGGTCGATGACTGGGTAAACATTGAAGAGCACCCCTTCAGCGATGTGGAGACGGTGTATCGCACTGTGCTGCAGGGGCCCGCGCCTGATCGCGGGTACGTGGTCGTCACTTAAGTTAGGATAGCTGCATAAGAACAGGGGATAGTTGGGGGATTCGAGATGGAGAAAGCTCAGCCGTATCTGGTGGTGCTGGTAGTGGTCGCGATCGCCGCGCTGGTCAGTCTGGCCGCCAATCAGGGCAGTGTGCAGGTGGCCGGGGTGCCATTATTCGGTTTGTGCGTGGCACTCGCCTTTATCATTCAGTGGGTCGTCTTTATCCCGGCCTACATCAAGAAAACCGAACGCTTTTTTGATTTGTGCGGATCCCTGACCTTTATCTCTGTCGCGCTGTTTGCCCTCAGCATGCGCGCCGAAATTGACCCGAGATCGGTGGTGATCACCGTACTGGTGGTCACCTGGGCGGTGCGCCTGGGTACTTTTCTAGCTGCGCGGGTCGCGAAAGAAGGTGATCGGCGTTTTAACAAGATGAAACATGAGTTCGGCACCTTTCTGCAGACGTGGACATTGCAGGGACTGTGGGTCACCTTGTCACTGGGCGCCGGTCTTGCCGCGCTGACGTCTGCGAACAGCACACCCCTGGGATGGATCGGCGTGTTGGGTGTTGCCATCTGGGTGTGCGGATTTATTTTCCAGGCTGTTTCCGACCAGCAGAAAAAAACCTTCCGCGCTCAGGAAGACAACTCAGGTAAATTTATCAATATCGGCCTGTGGGCCTGGAGTCGGCATCCGAACTATTTCGGTGAGATCTGTGTGTGGACCGGTATCACCGTGCTGGCGCTGCCGGCGCTCAGTGGCTGGCAGTATGTCACGCTGATATCGCCAGTGTTTGTCTACATCCTGCTAACCCGCATCAGTGGGGTTCCCATGCTGGAGAGGCGGGCTAAGAAGGAATGGGGGGATGACCCGGAGTATCAGGCGTATCTGGAGAATGTGCCGGTGTTGTTTCCTAAGCCGCCGATTTAGGAGTGGATTACAGGATGAGTCGAAAAACGGTGGTGTGCGGGCTTTTGGTCGTCGCACACTTAGTGCTGGGTACGTTTGCTTACGCCATGCCTGCGCCACTCACAGATGAACAACTGCGGGCGTTTTTCCTGATCATCGGCGGTCATGAACCACCGCTTACCGCATCTGCCGGCAATGACATTGTGCAGCCATTCGGCATGGCTGAAATACAGCTGGACGGCAGCGGCAGTTTCCACAGCAACGATGAAGATTTTGCCTACTTCTGGGAAGTGATTTCGCAACCAGAAGGCGCTGACGTCATGCTCAGTGATCCCGCCGCTGCGATGCCTTCATTTACTCCAGGGCTTGCTGGCGTCTATGAATTCCGCCTGACCACCACCGGCCCGGATGGCGCCATCGCCACCGACACCGTCAGTGTGGTGCTTGCCGCAGTCCCGCCAACGGCCGTCATACAACCGATCATACGTCAGCCCATTGTCGGTACTGTGCTGGACTTCGATGGTACGTCGAGCAGTCAGCCTGGCGATATTCCGCTGAACTATAGCTGGACTTTGACGCAGCAGCCCAATGAGTCCGGGCTGCCGCCTGATCTGGGATCTGAGCCAATCATCCCGGTAACCTTTGATGTACCTGGTTTCTATACGGTGCAACTCCAGGTTAGCGGTGGTCATTTGTCAGATACCGCCACCATTGGCCCATTTGAGGTGACGGCCTATGCCAGTGTCGCGCTCACAAGCGCCTTTGACGATGCGGAGATCGATCACGTTAACGACAGAATCGTCACCGTGCAGGGCACAACCCTGTCGCTCATTGACAGCAGCGGTAGCGAAACGAACGTTACACTGCCGGTGCCAGCGCTGGCGGTGTCGGTGAGCAGCAATGGCCAGTATGCGGCCGTCGCCCACGATGCCTGGGTCAGTTACGTCGAGCTGAATAGCCTTACGGTGTTGGCGACGCATCCAGTACCGTTGGAAGTAGCAGACATTGTGCTGGACGATACTGGCTTTGCCCACTGTTTCGGCACCGGACAGTGGATCAATCCTGTCAGCGTTAACCTGACAACGGGTGAAGTGGTTAACGGGTCAGGTACGGTTCGTGGGGGCACCAGAGCAAGATTGCATACTTCGGGCCAGAAGATGTACGGCGCCAACAACGGACTCAGTCCCAGCGATGTTGAGCGTTATGCCATTGATCAGGATGGCTCGTATACGGTGGAATACGATTCTCCTTACCACGGCGATTTTCCGTTCTGTGGCGATCTGTGGCTGCATCCCGCTGGGGAGCTGTTGCTCAGCCGCTGTCGCGTAATCACGCGGACCAGTGAAGATACACAGACCGATCTTTCGTTTGTTGCGCAACTGGAGGGCGAGAGTTCTCAACAGATTCAGCATGCCAGCGTGGACCAGTTTGCCAACAGTTGGCTGGTGGCCTTCCGCGCGCAATCCTGGAACGATGGTGGGGACACTTTCATACAGATGTTTGACGCCGAGACCCACGTGGCCGGTGAGCGGTTGGATTTACCTTATCTGGACGAGGTAGCCGACAATCGCTGGCATGCTGAGTACGTATTCGGTCTGCCTGCCTCTTCCAAACACTACGTGCTGGCCGTGGATGACCCGGCGAACCCGCAAGCCTATGCCTTACTCATCCGGCAGACCGAAGAACTGGACAATGCCAACCTGCCGCCGGTAGCCGAAGTGCAGCGCTATGTGACCACCCGACAGGCGATTCCCGTGACGCTGGATGCGGCCGGCAGCAGCGACCCTGAAGGTCAATCACTGGCCTACAGCTGGACGCTGGTCAGTCAGCCGATCGGATCAACCGTCGACATCAGTGCGGACGCGGACAGCGTACAACTGCAGTTCATGCCTCAGATCCCCGGCAGTTATGAACTGGAACTGCAGGTCAATGATGGTGTGCGCAACAGCCCCATTGCACGCGCTTCGGTCAACGTCTTTGCTAACGATGAAGATCTCGTTCACCGGCTGGAAGGTGAGATTCGTGATGTTGAGTTCAGTAAATCTCTGGGCCTACTGGTGGTCGCTGAAGCGAGTGGCCTGCGCCTGATCGATATCGCCAGTCTCACCGAGGCTGCCATCGACCTCGGACTACCCGCCCGGCAGGTGGGCCTGTCGCCGGACGGGCTGATGGCCGCTGTCTCTCATGCGGGCACTGCGACGCTGGTTGATCTGCAGATCCAGACCATTGTGGATACCCAGACCTATGCAGATGACTGGGGGGATATCGTGCTGGATGCCAATCAGCTGGCACATATTGTCCCAAATCGCGATCAGTGGAGTTATCTCTATTCGCTGGATTTTGTTAACGACGCTTCGGATCGCGTGTATGGCGCACGGGCCGGTACCCAGATTCGCATGCACCCGATAGAAAACTGGGTGTATGGTGCGGATCGTGGTCTGTCACCGTCTGATATTGAAAAGTGGGATACCAGCACCTTTCCCGCCACCTCGGAAGGCGATTCGCCCTACCACGGCACCTATTACATGGGCGGCAATGTCTGGATCAGCGAGGACGGAGATCGATTGGTAGTCGCCGGCGGCAACACGTTTAATGCCAGCAGCGATGATACGGTAGATATGACCTATTCCGGTGCCGTTGCAGACACTCCTACGTTGAACTGGGCGGATCACAGTACCGAACGAGACGAGTGGGCCATGGTCGCTGCTGAAAATGCGGATGCCTCCTTCCAGGGGTTGATCTTGTTTTATGACGATGTGTTCTTCCAGCAGGTCGATACCATTGCGGTACAGGCCATCCCGGCCACAGGCGGCGCCGCGCCTGCCCAACCAGTCCACGTGTTCTACTCAGATGACGGTAGTACGGTGTACACCATCCTTAATGCCGATTCGTTGCTGGATCGCCACGCTATTCAAATCTCTGATCGGTAGGCGCGTCTCAGTCTGAATCTGGTTCTGGATCTCGCCTTTGCATGCTGGCGGAGACGGTCTGCCGCTAGACAGTTGCGCGATTGAGCTTAAACTGTGCGGTCCTGAAAACCTTTGCGAGGGAATTATGCGAAGTTTTGCAAGATTTATAGCAGTACCTCTGATGCTGCTGGCCGCTTTAGGCCACAGCATGATTCACGACCCACGTGCATTGGATGCAGATCCGGCAACCAGCGACAGCGCTATCGCGCCTACCCTTGAGGGGCTGGGTGACTATGCCGTCGAGATCTCCACCGCCAGCGAGCAGTCGAAGTTTTTCTTTAATCAGGGCCTGCGCCTGACCTATGCGTTTAACCATTCGGAGGCATTGCGCAGTTTCAAGGAAGCCGTGCGCCTGGACCCGGATAACGCCATGGCCCATTGGGGCTGGGCGCTGGTGCTCGGGCCTAACCTCAACCTGCCCATGCAGGATGCGGTTGCGGAGCAGGCCTTCCAGGCCGTACAGGCAGCGATGGCGCTGCGCGAAAAAGTAAGCCCCCGTGAGCGCGCGCTGATTGAGGCGCTGGCCGTTCGTTATGCGCCGGTGGCGCCGGTGGATCGCTCCAGCCTCGATCGCCGCTATGCGGACAGGATGGCTGCGGTGCATGCTCAATATCCCGAGGATCCGGACATTGCCACGCTGTATGCCGCAGCGCTGATGAATCTGTCGCCCTGGAACTACTGGAACAAAGACGGTTCACCCCGTCCCAATACGGAGACCATTCTGAACACCCTGGCGCAGGTGGTGAAGGCAGTTCCGGATCATCCCGGTGCTTTGCACTATCACATTCACGCGGTGGAGGCGGTGCATCCTGATCAGGGTGAAAGCAGTGCGGATGCGCTGGCGCCGCTGATGCCTGGGGCCGGACATATGGTGCATATGCCGTCGCATATCTATATGCGTGTGGGCCGTTATGCCGATGCCTATCGGTCTAATCGACTGGCGTCGGATGCAGACTCGCAGTACATCGCCCAGTGCAACGCCCAGGGCATCTACCCCTTGAACTACTACCCGCATAACCTGCATTTTCTGGTGTGGGCGGCCATGTTTCAGGGTCGCAGCAGCGACGCCCTGGCGGCGGCGCGGGAAGTAGAGAGCAAGATTCCGGTGGATATGCAGGGCAATGCCTTTGCTGCCTTTGAAACCTTTCTGTCTCAGCCGCTGTACGTGATGGTGCGCTTTGGTTTGTGGGATAAGATCCTGGCCGAACCCGCGCCGGTGGCCAGCAATCAGTTCCAGCAGGGTGTGTGGCACTATGCGCGGGGTATGGCCTTCAGCAATACCGGTAAGAAGCGCCAGGCAGCGAAAGAACTGCGTGCGTTGAACGCGCTGCGCAAGGATCTGACGGACGAATACTTCATCGGTTTTGGTACTGCACCCAAACTGCTCGGAATAGCCGCGTTGGTGCTGGAGGGCGATATGGCCGCCCAGGCCAAGGACTATGAGCAGGCCATCGCCACTTTGAGCCGCGCCGCGCGCATTGAAGACTCGCTGCTGTATAACGAGCCGCCGGACTGGTATTTCCCCACCCGCCATGTGTTGGGTGCCCTGTTGCTGGCTGGTGGATATCCGGCCGAAGCCGAAGTAGTCTACTGGCAGGATCTGCGCAAGAACCCACGCAACGGCTACAGTCTGTTCGGGCTGGCACAGGCCCAGGCTGCGCAGGGGAATGAGCCGGCTGCAGAGCAAACGCAAGCGCAGTTTGCGCGTGCCTGGCAGGCCGCCGATGTGCAGTTGAGTTCTTCGCGCTTTTAGGCAACTTTAGGCGAGTACTGGTTTTAGATAAGTACCAGAAGAGAGACCAATGAGGAATGAGGAAGGAGAGACTATGAGTTTTGCAGGCAAAGTGGCCATTATCACTGGGGCGGGCGGGGGCCTGGGTAAGGAACACGCCCTGATCCTCGGTCGCGAAGGCGCCAAGGTGGTGGTCAACGATCTGGGTGGATCGGTTGACGGTTCCGGCCAGAGCGATGCGGCCGATCTGGTGGTGGAAGAAATCCGCGCGGCCGGTGGCGAGGCGGTGGCCAACAAAGACTCGGTGTCAGACCGGGACGGTGCCGCGCGCATTGTGGCCACGGCGGTAGAAACCTACGGCACGGTGGACATACTGATCAACAACGCCGGCATCCTGCGGGACAAGTCTTTCAAAAAGATGACGCTGGATGAATGGGACGCAGTGATCAATGTGCACCTGAACGGCACGGCCTATGTGACCTGGAATGCGTGGCCGATCATGTACGAGAAGAACTACGGTCGCATTCTCTTCACCTCATCGGTGTCCGGTATTCTGGGCAGCTTTGGTCAGTCGAACTACGGTGCGGCCAAGATGGGCATGCTGGGGCTGATGAACAACCTGTCCCGGGAAGGCGCATCTCACAACATCCGCGTGAATTGTCTTTCCCCGGGTGCCGAGACGCGCATGACGGCGAGTGTGCCTGGCCAGGACATGAACCCGGACGATCCGGATCCCAGCTATCACCCGAAGCTGGTGAGCCCGGCGGCCATCTATCTGGTGTCAGAAGATGCCCCCAATGGCCGCGTGATGCAGGCCGCTCGTGGGCGTTTCGCTTCGGACATGGTCTACGCCAATCAGGGTCTGGACCTGGGTCTGGAAGCCACCTGGGAAGATGTGGCCGAGCATGCTGAGGAGATTCTGGCGCTGGACAGCATGGCGCCGAAAACCAGTTTCTGGCGGGATTAGCGCTCAGTCGTCGCGGCGCATGACCAGGCCGAGCTGGCGCGAGTGCGCCACCAGATGGCCGGCCTGGTCCCACAGCATGCCGCTTTCGATCATGCGGCCGCCCTGCAGGTCGGCGGTGTGAAATTCGGCCTGAATCCAGCCCGGCGCGGGGCGGCGACGCACCTGCACCGTCAGCTCCAGCGTGGGCACCCAACCAATGACCCCCAGCCGGGTCAATAGCGACGGCGGAAAGGCATCGGCAAACATGGCCAGACTGAGGCTGTCCGGGGCACGCCCGTCGGCAAATTGGATCCAGCCGGAGATCACTGCGTCCTCTGACTCACCTGCCTGAGCATGGTCCGGGTTCAGCCGTACTTCCAGTCGGTCCATGATCGGCAGATGCAGACCCTGGGTCTGACCGGATCGCAGCGGACAGTCGGCCGGTGGCGGCAGCGCGTAGCTCGGACGCGGGTCGAGTTCCGTATCTATCCCGGCGTTCTGCGTGAGGTCACCAAAGGCCGCCAGCATTTCCACCCGTACCTTGTCCTGTTGGGCGAGGGATGCCCGCACGGTGCTGACACTGCGTCCGCTGCGCAGTACCTGGACATCGACATCGAAGGGAGCGTCCGGTGAACCCGGGCGCAGAAAGTGGGTGGTGACGGTCAACGGATCCGGGTGATCCACTGAGCGCGCCATGGCATTCAGGGCACAGGCCAGCAGGTATCCGCCATTGGGGTTTTCGCCGATGTTCCAGCGCGGGCTGAGGTGGCCGTGCCAACGACCGTCGTCGCCCTGAGTGACTTCGGTCTCCTGATCGTACTGGGCGTGTCCAGCCTTGGGACTCATTGGCATGCGCTAGTGGAGGAAGTTCTCTCGTACCTGCGCCATCTGTGCGTCGGTAATGCCGATCTCGTACAGATAGTTCAGCGCGCCGCCGTATTTCTCCTCCAGACCATCGAGAAAATCCGCCATGGCTTCTTCCGGCACACCTGCAGCATGCAGGAGCGTCGGTCGGTCCATGTCGGTGGGCAGGCCGATGGTGCTTTCGACGTAATCCACCTGGCGGGTCACGTCACGGTTGGTGAGGATGTAGTCCGCTTCGATGATGGGTCGCGGCACGCCCAGCACGGTAAGCAGAAACGCGGTGGACACACCGGTGCGGTCCTTACCTGCGGTGCAGTGGATGAGCAGAGGCAGAGCGGCTGGGTCGGCAAACAGATCGAACAGCTTCAGCCAGGTCTCGGAGCCGAATTCCAGATAGCCCAGATAACGTTTGCCGGAAATACCGGTATCACCCACCAATCGAGCCAGTTCATCGCTGCCGCCATCGGGAATGACGGCGATATTGTGGTATGCGGCGCCTAACGATTCCAACGGACCACGGCCCTGGTCTGCGACTTCTTCCGGTTTACGCAGGTCGATCTGGGTGCGGATGGACATCAGGTTGAGCCGTTCCAGATCGGCTTCGGACATGCGGTCCTGGCGTCCGGCGCGAAAATACAGCCCCCACTTGACGCTGCGGCCATCTTCGGTGGGATATCCGCCGATGTCGCGAAAGTTAAAACAGCCCTCAAATTTGTGGTGTCTGTCGTCGTAGTCCTCGATCACTGTTGTTTGTCTCCTGGCGCGCGAATAATAAATACGGGTTTGCTTTCTGCCACCTTGGCCCAGGACTTGCCGGTCTCTTCTACCTGCATGAGCACCAGCACCTCGTCGGCAATATGTTCGGGTGTCATGAACACAGCGTCCGCTACCCGCTGTTCATCGGGGATGATACCGGTGTCGATACCACCCGGGCATAACGCGTTGATTTTTATGTCCTTTCTGGCCAGCGTCGGTCCTAGGCTGCGCACCAGGCCGACGACTGCATGCTTACTCATGGCATACAGCGGGTCCGTCGCATAGGGCACTACACCGGCCAGTGATGCGGTCACCACGATGGCTGCACCGGGCTTAAGTTCCGGCAGCAGGGCTTCGAGGCCGAACACCACGCCATCGACATTGACGCCCATCATGCGGCGGTAGCGTTCGTGGGTCATGGCGCTGAACTGATATTCGCTTAACGGTGCATCGGGGGGCGCGATCTGAATGCCCGCGTTCAAGTGGACATAGTCCAGCGGCGCATCGAGCTCGGCGACAACATCACGCCAGGCGGCGGGGTCGGCGACGTCACACTGCAGATAGCGGGCACCGGTTTCAGCGGCGAGTTGCTCACCCGCGGCCGGATTGATGTCCAATGCCCAGACCGCGTCGCCACGCGCCCGGGCCAGGCGGGTGACGGCCGCACCAATGCCTGAACAGGCGCCGGTTACCAACCAGGTTTTGCTCGCGTTGGTCATTTTGCTCTGCTCCCCAGAAAGCCGGCTAGCATACCAGGCTTGGGTGATTCGTATAGTACCCGGGCCGGTGGTCGCGTAGAATGGCGCGTTTTTTTACAGGCGGACCCCTATGTCAGAGCGCAGCGGACAGGAAGTGCAGTTTGAAGTTTTCGGGCGTCGGATTACGGCGAAACAGTGGGGTAACCCCAGCGGGCGGCCGTTTTTTGCCCTGCATGGCTGGCTGGATAACGCCAATACCTTTGATCGGCTGGCGCCGTACCTGCCGGAGCTGAATCTGCTGGCGCTGGATTTTGCCGGCCATGGCTATGCAGATCATCGGGGTGCAGGTGAACACTATCAATCGGCCAACGACGTGCAGGATGTACTGGCCGTGGCCCAGCAGCTGGACTGGCAGCAGTTCGGCCTGATCGGCCATTCTATGGGCGCGAGCATCGCCAGCGAGCTGAGTGCGCTGTTACCGGAACGGGTGACCGAGGCGGTGATGATCGACGGTTTCGTCGCCACTGGTGGTGTGACCCCGGATGAGCGACTGCAGCAGTATCGCGAGAGCCTGCAACGTATGCTTGCGACTGAGCCCAAAGCCCCAAAAGTTTACCCGGATGTGGAAACCATGGCCCAGCGGGTGACTGAAGCCACCGATCAATCGCTGGCCGCAGCTTCTGTGCTGGTCGCCCGTGGGCACAAAGCGGTCGCAGGGGGTGTCACCTGGCGCACCGATCCGCGTATTCGTTACCCCAGCCCTTACCGGCACTCGCGGGAGCTGCTGGATGTAATGTTGAGCGGCAGCCGTCAGCCGAATCTGTTGATTGTGGCGGAACAGGGCGACCGCTGGTATCAGGGCGAGATCGAAGCCACCCAAGCGGTGCATCCCAATCTGACGGTACGGCGCATGCCAGGGCCACATCACATTCACCTGGAGCCAAAGTATGTGCGTCAGGTGGCGGAATTTACCCGCGAATTCTTAAACCTCACGCCCATGCCGGATAGCGCGGTAGATCAACTGGAGTGGGACGGCACCCTCTAGGTTCTGTCTGAACCGGTCCAGTCTGGCCTCACTTGTTGAGTGCGGCCCGATAAGGCGTCATATCCATACCGAAGGCTGCGTTGCGGGCAGCAACGGCGTCGATGGTCGCCTCGGTCCAATAGGCAGAACCGGGCTGCGGAAAACCCAGCACCGCCCGTTGCTCAAGGCTCGCTTGGGCAATCAGTTTTTCCAGATAGCCCGGGGTGCGATAAGCCGACCAGGCCCAGCCGACGTGCAAAGTACTGATCCACTCGCAGTCCGCTCGCCGGTAGGTCAGATTGTGCGCCAGACGGAAAGCGCCCGGTCGCATGGGCGTGCCGCGATGCCAGGTGTCGTGGCGATACAGCAGCACGTCTCCGGGCTGGTAGTGGGTATACAACTCCCGCTCATACAGTGAAGCGCGCCACTGGGCCACATCGGGATCTCGTGCCGCCAGATCTGCCTCGGCACGCTGCCGGTCATTGATGTAGGGCTTGGCGGCGATGCCGGGTGAATCCACGATGGGCCAGCGATAGGCCGGGTCGCGCTCGCCTTCGCGCGGAACCACAGCGGTGGCGCCGCCACATGCCAGCACATCGCTGTAGTAGATGATGATCTCCACCGCCTCCGGCCGCTGCCATTCGGCAGGATGGGTGAGCATGTGATTGGGGTAGTCGACGTGCATACGCTGATCGCTGTGGTCGTATTTGCCCCCACTACGCGTCGCCCGCCCGTACTTGGGCCAGACGTCGGATTGGGTCAGGCGCAGGTCATGGACCGGCACCGCCAGCAGTTCGGCCACCGCCTGCAAGAGGCGCGGGTGCAGGGTGATGTCCGTCAGCGCCTGGCTGTCGTTGGGAAACACCAGGTTAGCGCCGAAATTATTGAAGTCTTCTGCCTCGGGGCTGCCCGCCGGGGGGAAATGCGCTGCGCCATCAGCGGCAAGCTCGCTGATCAACTGTGGCTCGATGATGCCACTGACCAGTGCGAACCCCTGCTTTCGCCAGGCGCTGATGTGTGCCTCGGTTAAAACGTCCCCGTCCGGTTGTGCGGGACTGGCGTAAACCCAGCGGGTGGGATCGATGTCAGGTAGATCATCTGTCATGTTGGTCATCTACTCCCCTGGGGCTGAGGTGGTTTGCTGCGCTGGCTGATGTTGCTCTGCTGAGTGCTGCTCCGGCTGATAAACGGGCGGTGATTCTGGTGGCAGTGTCTCGCCGGTTAACCCGGCCGCGATCTTCTCGGCCACCATGATGGTGGGCGCGTTCAGATTGCCGTTGGTGATCTGCGGAAAGATGGACGCATCCACCACCATCAGCCCGTCGACGCCCTTGACCTGACCTGTCGGGTCAACCACCGCCTGATCATCACTGCCCATGCGGCAGGTGCCACAGGGGTGATAGGCACTTTCCGCCTGACTGGCGATAAAGGCGTCCAGTTGCTGGTCAGTCTGGCATTGTGCGCCTGGCTGGATTTCAGCGCCCGCGACGTCGGCCAAGGCACTCTGACTGAACAGCTCACGCGCCGTGCGAATCGCCTGGCGGAACACCTGCCAGTCATGCTCTTCAGTCATATAGTTGAAATCGATGCGAGGATGATCGTCGGCGTTGGCAGAGATGATCTGCACGCTGCCTCGGCTGCGGCTCTGCATCGGCCCGGTGTGCAGTTGAAAACCGTTGCCCTCGGCCGGCGCGCGGCCATCATAGGAAATGGCGGCGGGCAGAAAATGATATTGAATATCCGGCCTACCTGCGTCGTAGCCGGAACGGATAAAGCCGCCGCTCTCGAAATGGTTGGTTGCCCCCAGCCCGGACTGCTGCAGCAGCCAGCGTGCGCCGATCCATCCTTTGCTCAGCAAGCCCAGCTGGCGGTTCAGGGAGTAGGGGCTGGTGGTGGCCTGCTGGCAGTAGACTTCCAGATGATCCTGCAGGTTGGCGCCGACTTCTGTGGCGTCGTGCAGTATGGGGATGTTGTGCTGGCGCAGCAACTCAGCAGGACCGACACCCGAGAGTTGTAACAGCTGTGGCGAGCCGATGGCGCCAGCGCTGAGAATCACGCGAGTTGTGCTGCTCGCCACATGGCGTGTGCGACCTTGTCGAAACTCAACGCCGGTGGCGGTGTTGCCGTCGAAGGTGACGCGGGTTACCTGCACCTGGGTTCTGATGGTGAGATTGCTGCGCTGGCGGATGGGTTGCAGGTAAGCCCGTGCGGTACTGCAACGGACGCCTTGTTGCACACTCATGTCGAACGGGCCAAAGCCTTCCTGTTGATAGCCATTGAGATCGTTACTGGTTGCAAAACCTGCCTGCTCGGCCGCGGTAACAAGCAGGTCATACAATGGGTTCGCGCGTGTTCCCCGCGACACGGTGAGCGGTCCCTCGCTACCGCGATAAGTGGGATCGGCGTCGGCCCAGGTAACGGTCTCTGATTTTTTGAAGTAAGGCAGCACATCCGCATAACGCCAGCCTTCGGCACCGAGGCTGTGCCAGTGGTCAAAGTCACCGGGATGGCCGCGTACCCAGACCATGCCATTGATGGAAGATGAACCGCCCAGCACTTTACCCCGTGGACAGTGCAACGCGCGCCCCTGCAGGGTGGCGCTGGGTTCGGCGTGGTAAAACCAGTTGAAGCGCTGCATGTTCATCGGCAGAGAAAAGGCCGATGGCATGCGGATAAAGGGATGCAGATCGCTGCCGCCGGCTTCCAGCAGCAACACCTGACAGGCGGGGTCTGCGCTCAAGCGGTTGGCCAGCACACAACCGGCTGAACCTGCGCCAACGATGATGTAGTCGTAGGCGGACAAGGGCGTCAGGTTGATTTACCTGCGACCACCAGTTCCAGCAGATAGGGGCCCCGGCCGCGGTTAAATTCACTGATGGCCTGGCCGATTTCTTCGGCCGTACGTGCGCGGCGGCCATCTACCCCCATGCCCCGGGCCATTTCCACAAACTCAAGGCTGGGCCGGTCGAGGTCCATAAAGGGGTA
>JAPIWU010047699.1:0-17578 GCA_037576205.1 Pyrocystis lunula | reverse complement strand
AGTGTTTCCGTCACCTGATGCTCGCGTACATTGCAGGCGGCGGCTTCGCCCTGTGCGAACAGCGTTTTGGCGCAGATCTCACCCAGCGCTTCTGCCGCCAGCGTCGGTCGCGCGCCCAGCAGAGTACGCGCCTCAGGATTGCGGGCACAGACCCGGGCTTCATACCAGGTTGCCATGGCATCGCCCATACCGGCCACCAGATAACGTTCGCTGGCATCGGCAACCACGGCAGTGTCGACAATGACGGCAATGGGATTGGCTGGAAAAAATTCGACCCCGGTGACCACACCTTGTGGTGAATAAACCACCGAAAGCGCTGAACAGGGTGCATCGTTGGAAGCCAGCGTCGGCACGATAATCACCGGCACCTGCAGACGGTAAGCGATGCACTTACCGGCATCGACACACTTACCGCCACCCACCGCGATCAGACAGTCGACTGCGGCCGGTCTGATCTCATCAGCCCGCGCGGTGATTTCTTCCACGCTGCACTCACCACCAAAGGTGGCACTGACGGTCTGGCCGCCGGCGCCAGCCACCGCACGGCACACATCCGCAGCCTGGGCCTGGTGGCCACGCTGAGATGCCAGCACCGCCAGCTTGTTAAACCCGGACATGGCTGCTACGCGGCCGATCACATCAATGGCCCCAGGACCCTGCACATATCGCGGCGGCGCCACCATGACCCGGTACGGGGGCGAACTGCTGTACACATCTGAGGGTAAAAAGGGCGTGACCATGCTCGCTCTTGTTGTTCGCGTTCTGCTTAGCTTCTACCATGGCACGAGGTTATGCTCAGCACAACTGAGCCTGTCGCCTGCCGGCGCGCAGCAGCAAGATAGCTTGAGGAACTGAACATGCCACTGGATTCCGCCATCGTCGGGCAACAGATCGAAGCCATTACGCATAGTGTAGATGCGCGCTGGATCATGGCCTATGCGGCCGCACTGGACGACTACAATCCGCGCTATTTCCATACTCATAAACACACCGTGAGCGCGCACCCGGTATTTCCCGTGTGCGTGGAGTGGCCGGTTATTCTGAACACCCGTGCGCTGGCCGGCAGTCAGACACTGACGGTGGCGGAGGCAGCCCGCGGCGTGCACGCAGCCCATGATCTGCACATTTTGCGACCGATCAGAGCAGATGATGTGCTCAGCACCCACGCCACCATGGTAGAAGTCAAGGCGATCAAACCTGGCGCTGCCTACACCATGCGGCTGGACACCCATGATCAGCAGGGTGCGCTGGTGGCCCGGACGTACCAGCTGGGTATCTACCGGGGTGTCGAAGTCACAGGCGGCGACCGTCGAGAAGGAGACATCCCCAGCGCACCCGAGCGACTCGACCTCAGCAGCGTGGCGACGAGCGCCGTGCAACAGATTCCCATCCGTCAGGGGCTCGCCCACACCTATACCGAATGCGCACGCATCTGGAACCCGATCCATACCGACACAAAGATCGCTCTTGATGCCGGGCTACCGGACATCATTCTGCATGGCACAGCAACTCTGGCACTGGCCATTACAGCGGTGGTCAACCGCTATGCAGACGGTAACCCCGGTCGCGTAAAACGGCTGGGTGGGCGTTTCGCTGCCATGGTGGAAATGCCTTCGAACATCACGCTGCGCAGCGCCGAACGACAGGGCACGGTAACGTTCGTCGTCGACAATGCAGCCGGAGACGCTGCGATCAGCGGCGGATATGTGGTACTCGGCGACGATGGGGGCTAATATTCGAGTTAGGCATCGATTACATAAAATATACTCAGATACTGTATGCCTTGATACTATCTATTTTGCGGGCTGAACGGCCAAGGGGGACTGCATGCGCCTATCTGCACACGACGCTTCGTTTTTGTACACCGAGACGGCAAGTGGTCCCATGCATGGCGTGGGGATCACCCAACTGGACGGACCGGCAACTTTCCAGGAGATTTTTGACTACAACGCCGCGCGGGTACATCTGGTACCGCGCTTCCGTCAGAAACTTGCTTTTGTACCGTTTAATCTGGCCCATCCGAAATGGGTAGATGACCCGGACTTTGACCTGAAGAACCACATCAAACCGCACCGCGTGCCACCCAATACCACGCTGAAGCAGGCGCACGCCATCGCGCTGGAGTTGGGTGAACCGCTGCTGGATCGCAACCGGCCACTGTGGTTGACCTATGTGCTGGAAAACGTGCAGGGCAAAACGCTGCTGGTACAGCTTTCACATCACGCCTTTGTGGACGGCGCTACCGCGGTAGCGATGTCCACGGTACTGACCGATCCCAGCCCGGATGCGCCGCCGCCGGAACCGGCTCCGCCCTGGAATCCAGCACCGCTGCCCAGCGCCTTTGAACTGTGGCAGGAGGCGGTGGCGGAAAGTGCTGAGGCGAACGCCAAGCAGGCGCGGGAGATGTTTTCCAGCCCGGTCGATCTCACTGAACTCGCCAGCAAAGGCCAGTCCCTGATGCAGCGCATGAGTCGACCGGTGATGCAGGCGCCCTGGAACGCGAGCCTGGTAGGTCCAAAACGTGTGCTGACCACACTGACCTACCAGTTGGACGACTTCAAACCCATCCGCAAGGCGCTGGGCGGCACCCTCAACGATCTGGTGGTGGCGGCCGTTACCGAAGGTGCAGCCCGCTATATGGCAGCCAAGGGTGAACAACTTGAAAACCAGTTTCTGCGCCTGATGTGTCCGGTAAATGTCCGTTCAGCCGACGACAATCCGCTGGAAATGACCGGCAACCACGTATCCGCCATGTTTCCAGTACTGGCCGCTGCACCACTGGGCACCGCGCAGCGCCTGGAAGAGGTGAAGGCGGAGATGGCCGACATCAAGGCCAATGAAGAACCGTGGGTGATGGATCAGTACCAGCAGCTACAGCCCAACGTGCCACCGGTCGCCATGGCGCAGTCGCTGAGCGTCGGTACCGCCTGGGATCCAACTGCCGCTGCAGCCCGCGCGCCATTGCCGGTGATGCCTAACAACAACGCGCCGCGACCACCGCTGGTGGGATTCAACTTTACCTGCACCAATGTACCCGGCCCCAACTGGACGCAGTACGTGGCGGGCTATAGAGTGGAGTCGACTATCGGCACCCTGATGCTCAGTGGCACACTTGGCCTGGGTACCGGCGTAGGCAGTTTTGACGGCAAACTGGCTTTCGGCTTCACCGCCGACCCACGCCTGGTGCCGGACATTGAATTTTTCGCTGGTTGCGTTGCCGAAGTGGTGAAAGAGTTGCAGGAATTAAGCAACATCGAAGTCACGCAGCCAGAGACCAATGAGGAGGCAAGCTAATGGCCCAGGAAAATACCCCCCCAGCCAATCAATCGTTCAGCGAAATGGTGACCCAGTGGGAACGGAACTTTGATGCATTCGCCAATCAGGTCATGGGCACCGAGGCTTACAGCCAGGCCATGAACGAAATGCAGAAGGCGCAGCTCAGCTATCAGCGTGGCTTTGCAGAAATGATGAGTCAGCAGCTGGTGGCGATGAATCTACCCACCCGGGAAGACGTTCTGCAGTTGTCCGAACTGATTCGCCAGATGGATCTGCGCCTGGAGCGGATCGAAGAAAAGATGGCCATCAACGACCGGCCCAGAAAACCGGCCAAGAAAAAACCTGCTCGCACCAAACAACCGCCAAAGTCTGACGAGGCATAGGAGACCCGAATGAGCGAACAATCAAATCAGCCCGAGGCCGAAACACCCAGCCTGGCTGAAATGCAGGCCAGCATGCAGGCGTTTGTGCAACAGGCAGTTGAGCGTGGGCAGAAAGGCATGGAAATCGCCAACGCACCGCCTGCTGCTGTGGGCCTGACACCCAAGGAAGTGCTGTACAGCCGCGGCACGCTGCGCCTGTATCACTACGAAGCACAGACCGACGAAGTCTATCGAGTGCCTGTGTTGCTGGTGATGGCAACCACCAACAAGGCCTTCATCTTCGATCTGGCCCCGGGGCGCAGCATGATCGAGTACATGGTCAAGCAGGGCTTTGACATGTATGTGCTGGACTGGCAGGCACCCACCTGGGCAGAACGCGGCCTAACCCTGAAGGACTACACCCAGGACTTCATTCCGACCTGCATCGAAAAGATTCAGCGCGACAGTGGTGTAGAAGACGTGTCTGTGATCGGTTACTGCATGGGCGGCGTACTCAGCCTGATCTACGCGGCGACCCACACCGACGGCCCCTTAAAAAACCTGGTCTGCCTGACCACGCCGGTCAACAATCACACCACCAGCATCACCCGCATCTGGAACGATCCGAAGTATTTCGATGTGGACTACCTGGTCGACACCGTCGGTATCCTGTCCGCCGAGTCGGTGACACAGATGTTTGAAATGCAGCGCCCGGCCCAGCGCCTCGCGGGCCAGCTGCGCCTGTGGGATCAGATGCTCGACGATGACTTTGTCGACAACTATCGCGCCTTTAACCGCTGGGGTGAGGAAACACTGCCCCTGGCAGGCGAGTATGTGCGCGAAACGACCAAGGAACTGAACTGGGGTAACAAACTGTATACCGGTGAGCTGATGGTGGATGGCAAGAACGTCAACCTGGCAAACATCAAGGTACCGCTGCTCAGCTGTGTAGCCGAGCATGATCACCTGGCACCACGCGACTCTACCGAGTGTATGCTGGATCTGGTGGGTTCTAAGGACAAAGAAGAAGTATTGCTCAAGGGCGGGCATGTCAGCCTGATCGCAGGACCGAATGCGGCCAAACGTATGTGGCCGCGGCTCAGCGCCTGGCTGGCACCACGCTCAGTTTAGCGCTCTGTAACACGGTATTCCGTCAGCTTAAGCCTGACGGGTGCCGCCTGGTTCGAGGCAGCGCTTCGATCAAGTCTCGAAGCGCGTCAGCCACTGGCCGAGGTCTTCGACGACTTCGGCTTTGTTACTTTCATTGAACATCTCATGCCGCCCCTGTGGGTACCAGCGTACGGTCACATCACTGAGCCCTGCGTCGCGATAGGCGGTGAGCAGCCGTTCGATATCAGCCTGCTCGCTGTGGATCGGATCTTCAGTGCCGGAAAAGACATAAATCGGCAGGGATCGGGGCACGCCAGCGATGGCGTCCGGGTTGCTGGCCACTGCCGCACCAGCATACAGATCGCGCAGTGAACCGGTCGAGATCACAAAACCACAATCCGGATCAGCCACGTATTTCGCCACCTCTGCCGTATCGCGGGACAACCATTCGAAGCCCGTCGCATCGGGTCCATCAAAGGGTTTGTTGGCACTGCCGAACAGCAGCGACTGCATCACCTCACTCTGCGCCGCTGGTCCATGGCGCCATAATTCAAAGGCCAGGATCCAGCGCGGCAGGGGGTTAATCGATTTGGCTTTAAAGCCCGGCGAACCTGACAGCACCAGTGCATCGATACTGGCGCCATAACGGGTGATGTACTGTTGCGACATCATTGAACCCATGCTGTGCCCCAACAGCACCAGCGGCACGCCAGGGTGCGCGGCACGGATCAGTTGATTCAGTTCATAGGCATCCGCCAGCAACCGGTTCCAGCCATCCGGCCCCATATAGCCAAGGCAAGCCTGGCCGGTGGCACCATGGCCACGATGGTCGTTGGCAAACACGGCATAACCGCGGGCGTTTAACTGCTGCGCTACCCAATCGTAACGTCGCGCGTGTTCACCCATGCCATGGGCAATCTGGATCACCAGTTTGGGTGCTGCCGTTGGCCAGCTGTAATAGGTAACTGGTGCGCCATCACTGGCGTTTAAAGTGTGAGTTTCCATAACAAGATCCGTTCTGTACCCGGCGCGAACGCGCTAGTCTTTTTTGTTTTGCGCCTGTTTTTTCTGCGCTGGTTGTTCTTCCGCTGCTGGGGCGTTGCCCGGCATCCCCGATTGCGCCTGCTCAAAAGCCTGGCGCATCATGTTCATCGGGTTCATGTTATTCAATTGCTGCAGGTGGGTGCGCATCTGTTCCTGGTGGTCGAGGAAGGCAATTATGCTCTGCTCGATATAACGCGCCGCCACAGCACCCAACTGATCACCATAGAAGCGAATCATCTGTTCGATCACTCGATTGGTGAGCACCGTGCCATGGCCACCGGCTTCCTGCTCAGCAAGTATCTGCAGCAACACACTGCGGGTGATGTCCGAATCATCCTTGCTGTCGGTGACCTGGATGCTCTCGCCTGCGGTGATTAACTCGCGCACATTATCCACCGTGACATAACGGCTGTCCGTCATGTCATAGAGTCGTCGGTTGGGGTATTTCTTAAGTTGGTGCATGGGTGCGCGGGTAAATGAAGCTGCGACAGCCACTCCGTGCATCAAACTTCTGCCAGTTCTGTGGATCCTGGGCCAGCCGGTCGGCCACCACACGCAGCACATCTGCATTCATCGCCATGCCGGAATGACTGCCATGCACGCGAATATTTTCACTGATCTCAGATTCGGGTTCGATGCAGGTCTGCCAGCCCACGACCCCATCGTTGGTGCTGTAGACCGAGGTGGCGGGTACTGCCAGAGCGATATCGCGATCGATTGGCATCTGCGCCCGCATCTCTTCTACACTGAGACCAGACATCTGCTGGAACAGCTTTTCGACCAACGGGCTGGTGGTGCCACTGCCGATGGCCCGGTAGGGACTGCCCAGGGTCATGACCACACGCACGGCCTCTGGAAATTCTTTGGCAATTTCACGGGCATAAACGCCACCCAGCGATTGACCGATGATGGTAAGTTCGGAGCCGTGGCTGCGATACAGACGATAGAAACGGTACATCAGTGCTTCGAGTTGTTCCGGGTTTCCGGTATTTGTGCCCTGCAACCAGGGAATCGAGCGGTAACCAAGGCGCGTGATGAAGCGCCGCAACATAAGGGTAGAGTCATCTCCGCCCATAAAGCCCGGCAACACCAGGACAGGATGCGACTCACCCCGTGGTGCTTGAGCGATGAGCGAACCCCACAGCGCCGTCAAGCCCGTGACTTCGAGCATGATACGGGGCATTTCTGTTATCGAGTCAAACAGCGAGGGCCCTTCTGAACCAGTGCCCACACGGGCAGACAGTCCACTCACAATTTTTCCCCTTCATCTAACTGTTAATTCAGTGTGGCCCGTAAAAGCACTCAGGTCAACATTTATGTTGCAACGCAATATGCAAATATTGTATTCGGGCATACTATATTATGTGAAACACTCCGCATAAATAAGGTATACAAAGCGTTCGCAATAATCCCACCGAGATTTCAACCCCCTGCCGCTATGTTGCACTGCAGCATTCGGCGCAATCGCCCACCACATATGCACTGGCCGGCCTCCATGTGGCCCAAATGCATCTTGATCTCTCGCCGGGCATGGCGCACGATGAGGTGGTGTGTGTGTGCTAGTGTCGGTGGATTCCACCTAAGGATTGTTAATGGCGAGCTATATTATGCTGAGCACACTGACGGACGAGGGGCGCAAGACGCTTAAATCGCGGCCCGAACGACTGCAGGAAGTTAACAAAGAACTCGAAGAAATGGGCGCCCGGGTGGTGTATCAGTTTGCCGTCCTGGGTGGTTACGACTTCGTCAACGTGATTGACGCACCCAGCAATGAAGTCATGGCGCGCATTTCCATGGAACTCGGCTCACGCGGCACCATCAAGATCACCACGCTGCCGGCGGTGAGCATCGACGAGTTCGTTACGCTGATGTCTGCCGCACCCCCCAAAACATAGGCCGCCCCTGCCATGGGACAGTATGTGTTACTCATGCGCGACCATTCCGAAGGTTTGCGTACCCTGCACAACAATTACGAAGCATTGCAGGGTGTAAAAGAGGGGTTGGAGCGCTGGGAAGCCAAGGTCATTGCCAGTTATCGCCTGCTGGGCGAATGGGACATGTGCTACCTGATCGATGCCCCCAACAACTTCCTGGCCTATCGGGCCACCCTCAGCCAGGAGTGGTCTGTCACTGCCGAAACCGCCATTCTGCCGGCGGTGGATCTGCCCCTCTTCAGCCGGCTGCTCAGCCAGGATATCCGTACGGCGGGACCCTATAAGTGGCAGATTCAGTGGTGGGCGCGCCTGGTGCGCGTGGTCATGTACGACTACACCTACGGTCGCTGGGCGCGCAAGTTCTTCACCGCGCACGATGTCTATGGCATGGAGCATTGGCAGAACGTCACCAAACCCTGCATCGTGATCGCTAACCACGCCAGCCATTTTGACCAGTACTGTCTGATGAAGGCGATCCCCTGGCGTATCCGCATGAACCTGTATTTTGGCGCCGCTGCCGACCGCTGGTTTTTGCGAGGGCGGAAGGAAATTACCCTGCAACCGTGGTATGCATCGCTGGTCACCGGCACCTACCCCATTCGCAGAGGCGGCGGTTCCAAGACTCTGGATTATCCGAAATGGTTACTGCGCAACGGCGCAAATCTGATGCTTTTCCCGGAAGGTACCCGCGCCCGGGGTAAACGCATGTCGCGCTTTAAGCACGGCGTTTCGATTCTGGCGCTAGAGGCCGGCATTCCGGTGGTACCTGTATATATGGAAGGCCTGCAGAAAATCCGGCCACCCGGTGCTAAAGAAGCGGTGCCCGGACCGGTGGCAGCGCATGTGCTGGAACCCATCTACTTTGCGCCGGGAACGGAAGTACCCGAAGCAACGGAACAGATCTATCGCGCCATGGTCGCCAAGCAGGATGAGCTGGCCGCGAAGCGCGCAGCACAAAGTTCACCGGGTAAGACTGAAACGGAACTGGCTGAAGAGACTGAAACGACTGCTTGAAAGTCGAGGGTGGTCTCGCCCGATTTGAGCTTATCTTCCTGAGTTTCCTCACCGCCGCAGGTGAATCGTCTCAGTCGGAAATTGTGTGTGTGTACTCGTTTAACGAATAGCTACTCAAACCGTTTGAGGCCGACGAGACCTCCCCTCACCACTCAGTATGCACGCACCAAAACGGTATGGAAGCATCAATTTGTCATACTCAACACCACATATGCGCTCAGCGATTCTATAAGGTGATACATACCTCCTGGCTATCGTTACCAAGGATACAAACGCTGCAGGCCATCTGTATCTGCGATCTCGCCTGGACCTGACAGCGGTGGAAGCTACTGCCTTACTGAGCTAGGATTCAGTATCTAACGATAAAGTATGCATCGATATCACCATGGCAGAACAGCAGCACAGCGCGATCGAAGACCGGGCTTCAGACGAGCATGACCTCGACCGGAGCCTGCTCGGCGTGTTCACTGACGTACAGAACGGGTTGGCCAAGCACTTCCGGGAAAGAACCCGGCATCTGGGTTTGAGCCGCTCCCAGTGGCGGGTGCTCTCTACTCTGCTGGGCAGACCTGGTCTGACCCAGACTGAGCTGGCGGAACTGGTTGGCATTGGTCGTGCGCCCCTGGGTAAGATCGTAGACCGGCTGGAAGCACAGAGTTGGCTGGAGCGTCGCAACGACCCCCATGATCGGCGTGTTAACCGTCTGTACCTGACCCGCGACGTCAGTCCCATTGTCGAGCCCACCCGCAACATCTCCAATCAGATCATGCAGGAACTGCTGGATGATCTGCCCGCTGAAGACCGCGCGGTTTTCACCCGCAGCCTGAAACATATGCACGCCAAACTCGGCTTTACGGACCGCACGCTGCAATCCTGATCACTGCCCAACCGGCATGGCAACTTTCTTAAGGACAAAAAAAAGCCTGCTTAAAAAGCAGGCTTCGATCCATCCTGGAATACTAATTCACGATCCGCTGTGATGGTTTACCAGTGTTAGGCAGCTTTCTTGGTACGGCTAGCTGTCTTCTTGGCAGGCTGAGGGGCAACCTCGGCAAAAGCGCTCTTAACTGCGTTGGTGTTAGCTTCAAAAGCTTCACGAACCATTTCGCTGCGCGCCTGGACTACTTCCTGGGTGCTGTTCCACAGGGTCTCACCGTACTCACGCTGCAGCTCAACAAAAGACGCTACGTCTTTAACTTCAGGCAGTCGCTGGGCGAAAGTCTGGTTGAGTTCTACGTACTTCTGTACATTCTGACCGTCGAATTCAGCAATCTTCTGGAACCACTGTGCGTTCAGTTCCATCAGTTCACGACCCAGTTCCATTTGCTTCTCAATAGGATTCATTTCAATTCCTCAATATGTTGTTAAACATTCAAATCGCTTGGTAGGTCCGTCGCTGCAATATGCGGTCTCTAGACCCGTTTAGTGCTTCACACTTTAGTGTGCGCTGCACAACGAGAAGAATTGTGCACCACAGCATTGTGCTTTGCAACATAAAAAGCGCTGAAAACTACATATTTTTACGATTTATTCGATTAATAGGCAGCTTAAATGCCTAAACAGGGGAATTTTTGCTGTATTGCACTGTTGCCAGAGTGCATAAAGGCGAACTTTTATTGTGCAACGGCACCTATATTAAGTCACTACAGCTTCAAAGGCGAGTCTATCTGACTACTGAGGCCGTCGATGTCATAGGACAGAATGGTCAGATCGTGGATATTGCCATCTCGATCTTCAACCACGTTGGCCAGCAACGCTTCCGGGCGGAAACCGAGTTTGGCAAAGGCGTTCTGCGCGCCGATCTGATCCGGGGTCATGTGGGCTACGATTTTCTGCAGGCCCAGCCGCCGGGCCAGATCAAAGATCTTACCAATCAGGTGACGACCCAGTCCCAGGGCGCGAAATTCAGGCGCCACATTGACTCTGATCTCACCCATGCGGCGGGTCCAGCGCGCTGAGTTGCGGTCCACCGTGGCATAGCCAACCACCTGCTTATCGTCCCAGGCAAGCAGGGATATGGTCTCGCCTGCCTGAATATTCTGCAACCAGTTATCTACTACTTCCGGCTGAGTGATGTCGACCCGCAGGAACAGCAGATCCTGTTCATCCAACCCTTTGGCAAACTTCACGATGGCACTCTTGTTGCCCACCCGCGCTGGTTTAAGCTCCAGCGTTCGACCATCTTTCAGTTTTATATTCTGCGGGAAATCCGCCAGCGCCTGGGCGACGGGATCGGGGGTAGACATAAGTACTCCGTTTACAGGTTCATTGTTATTCGGCGGCATTATTCGGCGGCATTATTCGGCGGCATTACTCGGCAGCTTAAGCGGCAGCCAGGGATCGGGCACTGGCGACCAGTTCCTTGATCACCTCTTCGACCAGTTCAGCCATACGGGGCAGATCCGGTATCAGTTTCGGATCTCCGACCAGGCAGAAGTTCATGCTGCGCGCATAGGTGCTTACAGCCACCGCATAGCCGAGATTACCGGCCAGGGCTGGGATCAACAACTGCTGTAAAACCTCAGCACCGGCAAAATACTGGGTGGTCTGCGCACCGGGTACCGTTACACAGCTCATATTGAAACCGGCCACCTGAGTGAACTGCGTTCCCAGACCCACCGCGAGGCTCTGTGGCATCAACTGGCTCAACAGGCGCATGGGGTTAAACGTCGCAGGATTCAGACCCATATTGGTAAACATGCTGCCAAAGGCGCCCGGGCTGAACCAGTCATTACCGGGCAGGGCTGGCAGCGGCGGGGCAAGCTCCACCAGCAGTTGCAGCGACTGCGCTTCGCGGCTCTGGCGGATGCTGTCTGTTTCCCAGCGCACCTGCTGATGACGGGTCACGACATCGGTCGGGCTCGCACTTAGAATAGGGAAAATGCCTGAGATACGATTACCGCGCACGCCGCCACTGTCCTCCCGGCGAATTCGCACCGGACACATGATGCGCAGATGTCGGCCATCCCGGTACTGGTCATGCTCGGCCAGATAGCGTGCCGCAGCCTCGCCGACGATCGCCAGCACCACATCATTTTCGGTGCCACCCATGGCCCGCTTGATCTGTCGGACGTCGGCATAACGCATTTCTTTCACACACAGCTGGCGCTGCGCGCTGACCAGGCCAGTGTTCCAGGGCGCAGCTTGAACGGGTTCGGTGATAAAACGTGTCACCGATTCAGTGGCGCGTCTGAGCAATTCGGACTGCTGTTCATCCGGCCGCTGCAGCTGACCGGTCGCCGCACTGAACGTGCGGGTGTTGTCCTGAATGGCCTGGGCCATGAGTTCCATTGCCGTCGGTGCCGGCTGCGGTTGCCAGTCAGCAGGCTGGGGGGGCGTCACATCGGCCTTCAGGTCGAAGAACGCCTGCGAATCATCGCCGACGCTGACCCCGTTCAACAGGGCGTGATGCACGATATGCAGCAAAAGCGCCTTTCTACCGAACTTAATGAGGTGCATGCGCCACAGCGGTCGTTGCCGCGGTAACAGTGGCTGACTCAGGCTGACCGCCATCTCCAGCGCAGCCGTGAGACTCGCTTTGTCGGCTTTGTGTTCGGTAATGTGGTGGCTTATCTCGAAGCCGGCATCGTCAACCCAGACCGGTTGTGCCAGGTTAAAGGGTACATAGGCCAGTTTCTGACGATATTTAGGCTGCAGATCGAGCCGGGCTGATACGTGTTGCTGCACTGCAGCAATACTTGGACAGGTAGCCAGCACGGAAATACCTGCCGCGTGCATGGGTGCATCCGACGTTTCGATAAACAGAAACGACGCCGCCTGCTCAGATATGCGCATAATCCCCCCTTCTCTGGAGACGTAGTTTAGTCTTTTTTATCGTCAGAATTGTTCGCTGCACCACTGGCCAGCGCAAAGAAACTCTGCCATGGCGCGATGCTGCCACTGATCATATTGCGGACGAACTCCGCCTGCTGGTCCTGGGAGTTCTGCAGGTTTTCCGCAAAGCTGTCCATCATCTGCTGCTGGATCCCCTGCACGTCCGGCAGCCCCATGAAGCGGCGCAATTCTTCCGGGGTCATGTCTACATTAACCGTAACTTTCACCATCCACCTCCAGCTGGCTATCAAAGGCGCCGCATATTACTAGGATCGGTCCCACAGCACTATGGTTTAAACGTAAATACCTTATCCAGGTATACAATATAAAAATAATACTAGTTAAATACTGTATCCTTTGATATTGTATCTTTTTTTCACAGGAGCTACGGCTTTGAATGTAACCATGAATCGCAGCGGCGAAGAGCCTCGACTGCTGCAACTACTCACCGATGCCCAATCCGCCATGGCGCGCCTGTTCGAAGCACGCGCCAGGCATCTGGGCTTAACCCGACCCCAATGGCGCATCGTCTCCGGACTGTACGGCAATGCCGGTATCACCCAGACCGAACTGAGTGAACTCACCGCTATCGCTCGCTCACCCTTGGGCAAGATTGTCGACCAACTGGAAACCCGTGGCCTGCTGGAGCGCCGCAGTGATCCGGATGATCGACGCATCAATCGCCTGTACCTCACCGAAGCCGTGCAACCCCTGATCGAGCCGGCGCGGCAGGTTGCCATCGAACTGGAACAGGCAATTCTGAGCGCAGTTGATAGTGGTGATCCCATCACCATGCTGGATCAGCTGACGCGACGGCTGCACGAACTGCTCAAGAACGAACTCTACACACCTGTAAGTTAAGCGAGGATAGATATGCAAAAACTAGGCGGACTCGACGCAATGTTCCTTTATTCAGAAACCACCAGCGCACCCATGCACGTCGCCGGTCTGATGTATCTGGAGCTGCCTGAAGGCAAAAAAGCAGACGACTTTCACCAGGAACTGCGCGACATGTTGCTGGCGCGTATCCATTTAGTGCCATATCTGACCCATAAACTGGTGCCGACACCCATGGATCTGGACCACCCGGTATGGGTTAAAGACCTGAGTTTCGACATCGACCAGCACCTGTTTAAAGTCGATGCCCCCGCCAACGCCAGCCATGATGACATCGAAGCACTGGCGGCCAGGCTGTTTGAACCGCTGATGGATCGCAGCAAGCCGCTGTGGGAAATGTGGGTCATCGGCGATCTGCCGGGCAATCAGGTTGCCCTCTTCCAGAAAACTCATCACGCCGCCATTGATGGCGTGTCCAGCCTGAAAGCCGCCGAACTGATCTTTGACTTCACGCCACAACCGCGTGCAGTGGAACCTGCCCCGGCAGACTTCTGGCAAGCCCCCGAACATACGCCGGCCGAGCTGTGGAACCACGCGCTGGAAAATCTGACCCGCTACTGGTGGGAATCCACCACCCGCACCATGAGCATGATCGAAACCATGAGCAATGTCTGGCAGCGGGAAATGGAAGCGTTCATGCGCACCCCCGCTGAACGGATGCAGGCTGAGCTGGCTGCGCGCACGCAGAACGCTACCCCGGTAGACGCACCGAAGACGCGCCTCAACAACGCCATCGATGCCAATCGAGCATTCAGCATCCTGCCCATGTCACTGCCGGCGATGAAGCAGACGGCCAAATACCATGGTGTAAAACTGAACGATCTGGTGCTGGGTATTTTCGGCGAAGGCCTGCGTCGCTATCTGGCAGAGCACGGCGAAGAAACAAACGAAGCACTGATTGCGTCCTGCCCGGTTTCATTGCACAAGCCCGGTGATACCTCGATCAAGAACCAGGTTGCATCGATCAACGTCACCATGGCCAATCACATCGAAGACCTGGTGGAACGCCTTGCGGTCATTCACCAGTCTGCCAATCGGGCCAAGTCCACGCTGAGCGATTTCCGCGAAGTAGTCCCCACAGACTTCGGCGCACCGGGCTTGCCGGCCATGCTGCAGCAACTGGCACAGGCCACCCAGTCCGGCGAAATGCTGAATTATGTCGCCCGCGTACCGATGAATCTGGTGGTGTCCAACGTCGCCGGTTTCCAGCAGACCATGTATGTCGCTGGCGCGCGACTGATCGAGCAGATGCCCATGTCCATCGTGACCCATGGTGCAGGTGTCAACCTGACGGTAACCAGTTACCTTGATCGTCTGGATCTGGGCATCACCGCGGCCAGCAAGGTCATTCCCGACCTGCCGGTACTGAAAGCCTGCATTGAGCAAGCTTATGAGGACTATCTGGCGACCGTGCCTGCGCAGGCCGCGCCGCTTAAGCAGGCAGCCTGATGAAATATAAGGCTTTCGCATTGGACCTGGATGGCACGCTGCTGGTGGGTGAAGAGCTACCCGCGGACAACATCAAGGCACTGCAACGGGCTAAAGCGCAGGGCATCGAAGTGATGCTGGCAACCGCCCGCTGGTCTCAGATCGCCGAGCGCACGGCGCAGTTGATGGGTATCTCTGACCTGGTGATCGCCTGCTCCGGCGCCCAGGTCCGCGATCCAAAGACCGGGGTGGACATCTTCGATCACCGCTTACCCGAAGATTTCTGTCACGATCTGTTTGCCATCTGCAACAGTCAGCGCTGTATCGCGACAGTCACCTTCGACAATGATGTGCGCATCAAGCTGGACGGCGAACCCGATGTCGGTGCCATGGCGACCGAGATGTCCTGGGTGCGGGAGCTCAACGTCGATGCCAGTAACCTGCCGCGCGTCGCGGCAGTGCAGGGCACCGGTTGCATCGCGCAGATCCGTGAACAGCTCAGCGCACGTTACGCTGACCGCGTAAACATCTTCGACTCGATCGGCCCCACCGGCAGGATCATCCTGATCATTACCGCCAAGGCTGCTACCAAAGGTGCCGCCCTGGAGGCTGCCTGTCAGCACCTGGGCATCCACCGCGACGAAGTGGTCGCCTTTGGTGATGCGGAAAACGATGTGGAAATGCTGCGGGCTGCCGGCGCTGCCGTCGTGATGGGCCAGGCAGATGAAGCCACCAAGGCCGAAGCGGACTACATCACCAAAGCCAACTTCGAGGCTGGCGTCGCCCATGCGGTAAACCAGATCCTGGAACTGGGTGCGCTGCCGAAAGCCTGACAGGCCAGGCAGCGCTTCCGCTCAGCGCAGCAGTTTGACCTGCTGCTCCAGAGCACTGACCAGTTGATACACGTGCGATGGCAGAATGCGTGCGGGTCGCGCGTAATTCGGGCCGGCGATGTCATCGCCATCCATACGCAGGGTCAACTCACCGAAATCTGAAACCAGGGTGGTCGTGAGATCGTAGACCGTCTCCGGCGATGCACCACCTTCGGCCCGCACGCGCGGCACAATTTTGACCAGCTCCAGACCATGTTTCGTTGCGACCTGCCGCGCCGCCTCCATGGTGCCCACCAGCCTGGCATAAACCGCTTCCGGCTGCTTACAACATTCGAACGGTTCCAGCGATGGATAGCGCACATCTTCCTCCAGTACACCTCCCACATAGGTGATGGTCTGATAAACACGATCATAGATCTGCGTCCAGTCCGGCGTTTCCGTGGTCATCTGATTGAGAATGTAGCCAGCTTCGATGATGTCATGCATGACATCTTCTGCTTTGGCGCGGCGCCGCGGCTTCGCGGGTGCTGGCGCTTCCGCGATTTCCAGCGCCTCACGCACAATCGCCAGTTGGGCCCGTGCATCGGCCAGCAGTTCAGCAGAATCATCCAGTGTCAGATCACGATCCGGCGCCGGCGCCAGGGACTGACGCGACACACCGGCTACTTCCTGAGCCAACGTATTGGTTTTGTTAAACAACGTGCGCGCCTGGAAGTAAATCTGCCGAGGCACAACCCCGACCAGTGCAAAGTCTCGCGCTCGCGGCGGGCGAATGCCCATTACAGAACGTATCTGTTCGACCTCGTTGAGCAATGAGTCAACATCACGCTGTAAGTCAATCACGGTGACTTCAGCAACCGCAGGTTTCATTCCGAGAATCAGTAGCAAAACTACCGCAACAGATCCCAGCCGACAGATCTTATCAAGCATTGTTCGCGCTCCAAGAACCGGGTAGGTTTAGACTTTGTGCATCATTCTGACCCCAGATGCAAAATAAGTATCAATGGAACCAATATGTCTGAAAGCAATCCCGTCAACGAGTCACGCTCAATCGAAGAATTCTGGCGGCTGCAGACAGATCCGGTGTTTCAGGGGGAAGGTGTTGCGCACGGCACGGGTGAAGCGGTACTGCTCATCCCCGGACTGTTTGCCAACGATCTGTACATGCAAACCGCGCACACCTGGCTGACCCGTATCGGCTATCGGCCGGTGGCCTCCGAAATTCTGTGGAACGTAGGCTGCCCCAAGCGCATCCTGCAATCGCTGGTTGAAGTGGTCACCAACAGGCTCAGTCAGGAACCCACATTTTCTATCGTAGGGCACAGTCGCGGCGGACTGCTGGCCAAAGCCATCACCAACCGCTTTGGGGATCGCGTGCGACGCCTGGTATTGGTCGGATCACCGCTGGGTGGCATGTTGGCCGCCGGACGGGACGGCATGCAACAGTACGCGGCCTTCATGCAGCAGGATGGCAGCGAGACCGGTCGCCAGTGGGTATTTAATGCCGGCCGTGCCATGACCCAGATGATCGATCCTGACTGCAAGTCGCCGGCCTGCGACTGTGTTTATATGGATGATCTGTTCGCGCCTATTCCCGAACAGGTCGAGGTGACGTCAATATTCTCCATCAGCGACCCCATCGTACCGGCGGGTTCTTCAGTGGTGGGCGGGGCAGAAAATATCCGCGTGGACGGCAGTCACAGCGGCCTGATGTTCAATAAGGATGTCTACCCGCATATCGCGAGTGCGTTGGCGGGATAAAGATGGGTAATAAAAAGGGTCAGAGACCGCGTCTCTGACCCTGGTTCTGGCGGAGATAGGATAAAGGGTCAGAGACGCGGTCTCT
>JAPIWU010046591.1:0-17581 GCA_037576205.1 Pyrocystis lunula | reverse complement strand
TGATGCTGCCTTTGCTGCTTTTTCGCCCCTCCGACCCTGAGCGGACACTCCACGAAGGGTCAGTCCCCCAGGGCTGCTGTTTTGCTGCTGCGGGAGCCGCTGCCTGCTGCTCCCCCTCCACCCCAGCCTTAAGCTGGTTGGCTGCTGCCTGCCTGGCTGCAGGCCGCCTCTCCAAGGCAGCCTCAAAAGCAGCCGCTGCTGCTGCCGCCTGCTGCTGCTGCCGCTGCTTTGCAGCAGAGGAAAATTGCCCACAACCAAAAAGCATGCTCTACAGGGATGCTGGCAACATTTCCAAAATCGGCTGGAGTTGTCACCATTCTTGAGCCGCTTGGAGAGGGCTCAAATACTACACTTGATCAGCCAATTCCACCCAGAGATGGGGCAGACACTGCACCTGATCCAAACAGGCAGATGGCAAGGATTCAAATACCCGCGCTGGCGCTGCTGAACGGCACTACCTTTGATTGGCTGACCTTGAGCGCGTGGGTGTTTGCCGTCAGTTTCCTGGGCGTTTGGGTAGGCTGGTATCTGCGGCCAAGCCTGATTGTGCGCTCGAAGCTCGCGTTTCCTGCCGGCGTGGCCACCGCAGAGACACTCAAAGATATCTTTGCGCATGGTCGCGAAGCAGCACTGCGGGTGCGCTTCCTGCTGGGCTCACTGGCGGTGGCGGCCGGTATAAATGCGATTGATAAACTGCTGTGGGCGATCCCCCGCTGGGCACCCACCGCGACCGCAAAGAAGCTGACCTTTGCCCTGGATCCTTCGTTGCTGATGTTGGGATTCGGCGCGATTATCGGTCTGCGCTCAGGCATAGGCTTGCTGCTCGGCGCGATTATCGCCTGGGGCGTGCTCGCACCACTGGTGATAGAGGCTGGCTGGGTCGTGGTGTCCGGCGACAACTGGTTTCAGCTGCTGGTGGAATGGCTGCTGTGGCCTGGGGTCACTTTGATGGTGACGGCGAGTATCGTAGGTTTTGTAATCTCAGCCTGGCAGGCCTACAGCAAGCGGACTGATAACGCGCAGACAGACAGCGCGCAGACAGACAGCGCGCAGACAGGCAGCGAGCAAGCAGGTAGCGGGTCCCAGGATGAGGCCAGCGCTGGCAGCGATACTGTGGACGCCGCAGCAGAAGTGCGGGAATCCACTCAAGGACAATTAGGCCGCTTTGGTGCCTTCAGTGTGGCAGCTGCCATCGCGGTAACGCTGCAGATTGCACTGTTTGACATTCACTGGACCATGGCGTGCCTGGCGATACCGCTGGCATTCGCGCTGGCGACCGTGGCCGCCCGGGTAACGGGTGAAACGGGCATCCCACCTATCGGTGCGATCGGCAAGGTGTCACAACTCAGCTTCGGCGTCATGGCCCCCGGTCAGGCAGTAACGAATCTCATGACGGCAAATGTGGCAGGCGGCGCCGCTGGGCAGAGTGCGGATCTGTTGAACGATCTGCGCGCCGGACATCTGATTGGTGCGCGACCCGGCGCTCAGATCGCAGCGCAATGCATCGGCGTACTGATTGGCAGCCTGGTGGGTAGTGCGGTTTATCTGGCCCTCATCACGGATCCGGTAACCCAACTGCTCACGCCGGAGTGGCCGGCCCCGGCGGTGGCCACCTGGAAAGCAGTTGCTGAAACCTTGAGTCTGGGTGTCGGGGGCATCGAGCTCAATGCGCGTTGGGCGATGCTCATTGCGGCGCTGTTGGGGGTTGCGCTGGCGCTGATCGAGTCGCGCTGTTCGGCCCAGGTGCTGGTCTGGGTACCCAGCGGTGCTACGGTGGGCCTCGCCTTTGTGATTCCGGCCGGTTTGTCGATCACCCTGTTTGTTGGCGCGTTGCTGGCCGCCGTCCTGCACCGGGTTGCGCCGCACTGGTCGCGACGCTTTGTGCTTGCCATCGCGGCCGGGCTGGTGGCGGGGGAGAGCCTGTTTGGTGTGCTGAGTGTCTGGTTGGTCTGAGTTCGGGTCAGTAAGCTGGGTCAGGAAGGTTCCACGTAACGAAAAACCTGGCGGGCAGTGAGCTGTCCGTCAGCAAAGAAAACCAGATACATGGCTTTTTCAATACGCTCGATGACCAGCACGTCACCTGCAGCCTGGGGCCACGTGGTATTGCCTGAGGGTGAGTCGATGGGCGCGAAATCTGGCGCCACTATCTGCCAGCGTTCCAATGCAGTGATGGTATGCAGCAGGTCGTCATCCTGCTGGTCGGGCTGGGCCTTGCCTGCTGCCACTGTGCTCAACAAGGTCATCCACGTACCTGCGCGGCACAGTGCGATGTCAGTTTGCCCTGTTTCGAGATCCACAACCTGCATCACATCATCGCCAGCGCCGTCGCCATCGAAATCGCCACTGAGGTGGCGAGGTGCCACGTTGGCCGACAATTTATAGCGCTTGAGGTCAAGACCGCACTTTCCCATGATCTCGTGTTCCGGGTCGATGTAGTTCGTGTCGGTTTGAAACTGGAAGGTCCGTCGCTCTGATTCAGTACGAGGCCAGGTGAGACAACCTTCTGCTTTGAGGTAGTTCATACGCGCCAGTTCGCCTGGTGCTAGATCCGCAAGGCCGTAGTCGAGGAGCCGTAACCACCCGCGTCCTGGATTCTGCTCGGTCGCCATGCTGTGCTGATCCGATCCCGGCGCAGGCTTTATGCCAGCGGTACCGGCCAGGGCGGGTGCGAATTCGAAGGGGCGTAAGGCTTGTGGTGCATTGACCTCGCCATTGTTCGGCCCACTGTTGTCGGCATTGCGGAAGTGCCAGCCGAACAGATCGCGGGTGTTGGGACCGCGTAGCGGTGGATTCACCATGCTCAGGTCTACCCGCCCGCTGCCGAAAGCCCGGTCAAAGAGACGCACCGACCAGCCATGGGGTTGTTTCAGCAACGCGAACACCCAGCCGTTGGGCAGTTGTTCTGTGTAATTCTGTTCGCCGTAGACCTCGATGGGCGTGACCACCTCGGCTGCCATTACCAGCTGGCGCGCCCAGTCCTCAGTGCCATAGCTGACCCGTGGACCCAGGGTATGGGCGTGACGATCAAGGGTTGGCGTGCAGGACAGGGCGGCGGCATGCGTTGCACCCGGGTGCAACACCAGGTAGAGCAACACAACACCGATGAACGATTTACTGATCAACGGGAAGCGTGGGTTTGTTCTGCATACGCTGCTGTTTGGCCTGCCATGCGGCGATCTTCTCATCGGAAATACGTTTGGCATCCAGTTCCCACGCGCTTAACTCGGCGGCGGAGTAATCTCCGCACAGATTAGAGTCGATGCAGTAGCTTTCTTTCTTGAACGGGTCAGGTACGTGGTAGCAGGTTTGCCCGCTGGGACATTCACCAGGGTTGCATTGCCGCTGGCCACTGCAGACCTTGGGCCCGGCCAGCACTGTATCGTCGGGACAATGAATGGTGCGATGTTCGAGACAGCGGTAGCGGCAATTGTCACTGGCGGTAAAGCCGCTGCCGGAGAATTTGCAGGGCGTGCCGATAGGATCACCACAACCGCTGAGCAGCAGTGCACACAGCACAAGCAGGCTGAAGTGCCAGACGCGAGGGCCTCGTGTGGCGTTCACCATGGTCTGCGCTCTTTGCGCGCCCTGTGCACGCTCTGTGCGCGCTCTTTGCGCCTTTACTGTTCAGCCAGCCAGTCGTCGTCGGAGCCTTCGTTAATGCCCTCGAACAATGGCGTGGACAGGTAACGTTCGCCGGTATCCGGCAACATGGCCAGCAGCACCGTTCCAGCGGGTGCATCGGCCGCGACTTTTAATGCAGCGGTCACGGTCGCACCGGCAGAAATACCGACAAACAAGCCTTCTTCCCGGGCCAGCCGCAGAGAATTGGCGATAGAATCGTTCTCGTTGACCGGCAGAATCTGATCGGCCACGGATTTTTCCAGCACTTCGGGAATAAAGTCCGGGGTCCAGCCCTGAATCTTGTGCGGGCTCCAGTCTCCGCCTGAGAGCAAAGCCGCCTGTTCAGGTTCGGTGGCGATGATCTGCAGGTCGGGGCGCGCCGCTTTCAGCACCTTTCCGGCACCGGTCATGGTGCCGCCCGTACCCCAACCTGTGACCCAGTAGTCGAGCCGCTCACCGGCAAATTCGCGCAATATTTCAGGACCGGTAGTGGAAGCGTGGTAGGCCGGGTTAGCTGGATTTTCGAACTGGCGAGCCAGAAACCAGCCATGCTTCTCGGCCAGTTCTTCGGCTTTGGCAACCATGCCTGAGCCTCGTTCAGCCGCTGGGGTCAGAATCACCTTGGCGCCCAGGGCGCGCATGATTTTGCGTCGCTCGACGGAAAAGGATTCGGCCATAGTCGCCACAAAGGGATGACCCATGACGGCACACACCATAGCCAGGGCGATGCCGGTGTTGCCCGAGGTGGCCTCCACGACCGTCTGCCCTGGCGCCAGTGCGCCACTGTCCCGGGCGTCTTTTACGATGGCGTAGGCAAGTCGATCTTTCACCGATGCCATGGGGTTGAATGATTCGACTTTGACATACATGTCAACGTGATCGGGTGCGACGCGGTTCAGTTTGACGATCGGTGTATTACCGATGGTCTCGAGGATGTTGTTGTACTTCATGGAGCGCTCCTGATTCTTGCGGCGGTGGAGGCGTAGGGTGCGACATTTGGCCGCCCATGCCAAGTACCCAGCGTGGCCGTTTTATCTCCCCTCTGTTTGTCACCGTCTGTGACGCACCGTCTGTGGCACCCTTCCGCGGAGCTCTCAGTGGGAATGTCGGTGGGCTCTGGCCATGGCATTGCGGATATGGGCATAAAGTACGCCGGTGACGCCCACTACCGTCAGACCGATTTCCCAGCTTTCGCCAATCACGTGGCTGACGCCGAGCAGCATCAACAGCAGACCCACCAGTCCTGCCCCCAGCGTCAGGTAGCTGGGGTGGTCGCGAAACCCGCGGCGGAATGCCCACAGACTGACCGGCGCCGCCAGTGCCAGCAGGATCCAGTGCACATTGGTTTCGGTTTCGACTAACCATTCGCTGAACACCGAACCCAGAACCAGGGCGACAGGCACAGCTAAACAATGGACAAGGCACAGTCCGGACAGGAAAATAGCGATTTGATCGAGGGTCTTGTCCTTCAATGCGTATCGGCTTCAGTCAAAATGGCGGCATAACCTAGCGCGTGGTGCAGTGAGTAGCAAGATGTTTCCAGTCGAACAGCAGAGCAGGTGGCACCATGCCCGTTGAAGATCAGGCCAAGTGGGATCGCAGATACAGCGAAGGCGCCTACGCCGAACGCGATCACCCCAGCCCATTGCTGGTTGACTGGCTCGCGGTTGCGCCACCGGGACGGGCAGCAGATCTGGCCTGCGGGCGGGGGCGCAACAGTCGCTATCTGGCCGCTCAAGGTTATCAGGTGGATGGCTACGACATCTCCCCGGTGGGTCTGAAACTCGCGGCAGGGCATGCTGATGGCGAGATAAACTGGCACCATCGTGATCTGCTGGTGGAGGGTTTGCCCCAGGGTGAGCGCTATGCTCTGATCATCATGTTCCGCTTTGTCGCGCTGGACCTGTTGGCGCAACTGGCCGACCACCTTGTACCCGGGGGCGTGCTGGTGGTGGAAAATCATCTGCAGTATGCCCAGGCAGACGCGCTTACCCTGGCCGGTCCGGGTAGTGCGCGCTTCCGGGTCGCGCCTCAGGCGCAACGCCAAGCGCTGGGCGAACGACTCGAAATACTGCATGAATATGAAGGCTTGGCCAGCGACCCGGATGGCAGTACCGTAGCACTGGCTCAGCTGATTGCGTGCAATACGGAAAACAGAGATGAGAACATGAGATCGGAAGCATGAGGACTGAGATAAGGTCTGAGATGAGGTCTGCAGAATGAAAGAAATACCCACCGTCAGCCTGGCCGCGCATCTGCACAATCGCCTGTCGGAACAGGACTATGCCCAGCTTGCCCGGGCCTGTGAGGACCATGGCTTTTTCCTGCTCGCCGACCATGGTCAGACGGAACTGGTAAATGCCGTGTTCGAACAGAGCCAGGCTTTTTTTGCCCTGCCCAAGAGCGAGAAGAACAAAGTCTTTCGCGATGAGATCAACCCGTTGGGTTATTTCGACCGCGAGCTGACTAAACAGAAGCGCGATCAGAAAGAGGTCTACGATTTCAAAGCCGGCGGCTACATCTCCCGCGATCCAGCCAAACAGACCCGCTGGCCCGAGCAGCCTGCGAACTTCAGGTCGGTGCTGACAGATTTTTTTCAGGCCTTCACGACCCTGTCGGAACAGACCATGGGCATGGTGTTCCAAGCGCTGGGCATGCCGAGTCAGGCCATTGGTGAAACGCTGGCGAACGGATTTGGCAGCGAGCATTCCAGCGCAGCGCGACTGAATTACTATCCGGCCCACGACCCGGTGCCCGCCGACGAGCGGGATAAGGTGACGGGCCTGGGGGATATGGCGTTACACCATCATACCGATCCGGGCGCCATTACCCTGTTACTGCAGGATGCCCACGGTGGCCTGCAGGCCAACTCCAAGGTGGATGGCTGGATCGATGTGCCGCCACAACCCGACACCATAGTGGTCAATATCGGCGATGTGCTGCAGGTGTGGACTAACGACCGTTGTACGGCGGGCATACATCGCGTGTTACCCATCGCCGCGGGCGACGGCCGCTACAGCACGCCATTTTTCTATCAGCCCCGTTACGATGCGGAAATTTCGCCCTGGCTGAACGCGGGTGAAGAGGCCAGATACGAATCTTTTTCCTGGCGGGAGTTTATTCGCGGGCGTGTAACCGACAATTTTGCCGATTACGGTACGGATGATATCCAGATCGACCGTTATCGCATCGCCTCCTGAGTCCATGCTGCCGCATGCCTGAATACACTCATATTCTGTTCGACCACGATGGGGTACTGGTAGATACCGAGCATCTTTATTACCAGGCGACGCGCGAGATACTGGCGGATCTGGATGTGGCGTTGCCGCTGCCAGACTACCTGCGGTTGCAGGCCGTGGGCGGCAATGCCTGGCAGCCGCTGTTGGACAACGGCGCCAGCGAAGCGGAGGTGGCGCAGCATCGCGGCCGTCGCGATGTACGTTACCAGCAACTGCTGCGCACCAGTCCCATCGACATAGACGGTGTTGAAGAGGTGCTCAGCACGCTCCGCCAGCGGTTTGGCCTGGCCATCGTGACCACTGCCAAACAGTGCGACTTTGACCTTATCCACCGGCGGCGGTCCATCGTGGCGCATATGGATCTGATACTGACCAACAAGGACTATGCGCGCAGCAAACCTGCGCCTGATCCCTATCTGGCAGCCCTCGACCACTTTGGCATCAGTCCGGAACAAGCCCTGGTGGTGGAAGATTCACAGCGTGGTCTGGCCTCCGCGGTAGCGGCGGGCATTGATTGCGCGGTGGTCTATCATCCTTTTACCGCGCCGCAGGATTTTTCTGCCGCGACCTATCGGCTGGAAAATCTGCAGGGGCTGGTGGCGCTGCTCAGTTGAACGGCACCTCGTGCGGGTTAAAGCGACATGGCATTTAAGTGCGCGGCGAACGGATCGACGTCCGGGTCGCGGTGCCAGGTGTATTCCGCGGCCACGGCAATACCTTCGGCGACGTCCTGGCTGAACAGACTGGCGATCACCGCCAGGCTCATATCGATGCCGGCAGATACACCGGATGAGGTAAAGAACTTACCATCTTCGACCCAGCGAGCCTCCTCCACCCAATCAATCTCGCCTGGCTGGCTCGCCGCCAGTTTGAAGATCTGTTTGTTACTGGTCGCGCGCCGACCTTCCAGCAACCCAGCCCGAGCCAGTAGAGCGGACCCGGTGCACACGGATGAGACAACCCGGGCGTGCTCGGCCTGCGCGGCTAGAAATGTCAGCAGGGCTGGGTTTTCGAGCTGTGGAATGGTGCCGAAACCGCCAGGCAGCACCAGTACATCCAACTGAGGTGCATCAGCAAATGTATGATCGGGTGAGGCCTTGGGACCGTGGCTGATATCCTGCCCCATGGCACTCGGGACTGGCGCCGAGTCCTCGGCAACCAGGATGATCTCCACCTGCTCGGCCCCCATCAGCGAGTACATTTCCAGGGGGCCGAACAGATCCAGCAGTTCGAACCCGGGATACAGAACGCCCCCAACGGTCAGCTTATTGTCTGCCATATGTATATGCTCACTGGATAGAATTAATAGAGATACACCGGCTCTGGAGCAAACCAGACCAGTAACGTGATGCTGAGTGCAGCAAATGCGGCCACCAGTACAAAACGCAGCCACGGCGTGATAACCGGCTGCGGTACGGGACCGTCGACACGCTTGTTGCCGGTCAGCATGGCGGCGGTCAGGTTTTCGCCCTTACGCAACTGGTACCAGGCGATGATAAAGATATGCAGAGCGACAAAGCCCTGCAGTACGCTGAAATTCAGGTGGTGAATATAGGCCAGGCGACCGGCAAGATCGCTGCTGACGACCGGGTTGTAGGGCCCGGCATAAAAGATATCGTCACTGACAAAGAGTCCGGTGGTGGCCTGGATGGCAATCAGCAACAGCAGAACCACCGTCGCCCAGCCGCCGGTGGCGGAATGCCCCGGGCTCAGGGTGGGCTTGGCGCTGGCCAGTTGTCCGAGTTCCTTGAGTGCCTTCAGTGGTGACTTGATGAATGTGGTGAAGCGGGCGTAAGGCGTACCACAGATGCCCCAGATGATGCGGAACAGAATCAGACCGAGGGCGGTATAACCAAAATAGATATGCACCTGGGTCCAGTCGAAGCCCGCTTCAGCGGTTATCCAGGAACCGCTGAGCGAGATCAGTAGAGCCCAGTGAAAGAGGCGGGTGGGAAAATCCCATATGGGGTATTTGTCCACCCGATGAGTCTATTGCTGGACGCGATACTCGTCGTGGCAGGCTTTGCAGGCCTGACCCATGGCGCCGAACGCCTGGCGCGTGGCATCCAGACCTTCGCCACCGGCAGCAGCCAGTGCAGTGGCCTTTTCACCCATGGCGGCGGCCTTGCTGTTGAAGTCTTCGATGTTGTCCCAGATATGGTCCAGCGCTTCAGTTTCAACGTCAGCACCTTTGGTATTGGCAACAAAGCCATCAGGGATCATGGCGGCCAGCTGGCTGATCTTGGTGGCGTTGGCGGTAACCACGTCGCCGTCGAAAGGAATCTGGCCACGAACCATGCCGAAGATCGGGCCGAAATACATGCGAATGACTTCGAATACCCCCTGGCGGGACTCAACTGCCATTGTCGTACGCTCATCGGCGGCGAAACTGGAGCCTGCCGAAGCACCGATGGCGACCAGTAGAGCGATCCGTAATAACCTTGTCATATTGTTTCCTTTGTCCTTTATTTCCGTTTCCGTTTCCGTTTCCGTTTTTGTTTCCGAATCCGTTTCCGAATCTGTTGTTGCTTGCTGGTCTGTTGCGCTGGTAAAGCAGACCGGACGCACATGTTATAGCAGAAGAATCAGGGTGCTGGCTATGCCTGGGGTTGCTTTGAGCTTGCAGATTTAATCAGCGCTTGCCTAGCCAGCGACGCGATAAACGAGGTAGCCCACGTAAACTGCGACCAGTGCGAAACCGGCCTTGCGCCCGATGCGTGCATTGCTGTACAGGAACAGTGGAATCAAAACCAGCACGAACAGGAAGGCGACTGCGAGATCAATCGCGCCCCCTTTAGGAATCGGCAGCGGTTGGATGATGGCAGCGGCAGGCAGCACCACCAGCGAATTGAAAATGTTGGATCCGACAATATTGCCTAACGCCAGATCCGTCTCTTTGCGGTAGGCGGCTATGGCGGAGGTGGCAAGTTCCGGCAGGCTGGTGCCCACGGCGACAATAAAGATACCTACCACAACTTCAGGCAACGCGTGCAGATGGGCGATGATCGCCCCCTGTTCAATGGTCATTTGACCGCCATAGGTCAACATCACGATGCCGACCAGCAACTCTGCAGAAAAGCCGAACATGGCCGCCCGGCTGCGCGGTTGCGCGCCGTCGGGGCCCAGCGAAGCCACGGCCTCGCGCAGCACCGGGTCTTCCTGCTCGTTGATCACATCACGGATCAGGAAGTAGATAAATATTGTAAACAGCAGAAAGAGGATGATGGCATCACCCCGTGACAACAGAGGGCTGGTGTTGGACAGCGTCGCGTCGGCCACCATGACCATCAGGATTGCGGTGACCAGCAGCAGGAAGGGTACTTCCCGGCGCACCACCTGACCTTGCAGATAGATGGGTGACAGCAGGGCTGCCAGGCCCAGTACCAGTCCGAAGTTGGCCAGATTGGACCCTACCGCGTTACCGAAGGCGAGCTCTGTCTCACCCTGTAGAGCGCCGGTGATGTTGATCATCAATTCGGGGGCACTGGTACCGAAGGCGACCACGGTCAGGCCGATGATCATGGGTGAAACTTTGAAGGATTGGGCAATGCCGGTGGCACCGCGCACCATCAGGGTACCACCAACCAGCAGCAGCGTGATGCCTGCTGCGATTAACAAATAAGGCATCTATACGCCACATTCCAAAGACACGAACAGTGATCCTAACATCTAATGCCGAGTGCGTTTACTGCTGCCAGCGTGCCGCCGCTCGCGTCAGCCATCTACCGGTGGCACCCAGCTGGTGGGGGTTGACCACATAGCAGACGGCGCGGCCGCGGCGCTGGCGTTCGACCAGGTCGGCCTGTTCCAGAATGTGCAGATGTTTGGCAATCGCCTGGCGGGAAATCTCCCACTGGTCGGCCAGATCAGAGGCGGACATGGGTCCGGACTCGGCCAGCACTTCCAGCAGGTGGCGGCGGCGTTCGTCGGCCAGGGCAGTAAAAACGGCATCGATAGCAACGGTATGGTTCATGTTGAGTCCGGTTGCAACAGATGAGTTGCATTCTAACCGGGCTGGACTCAAGGCTCCAGCAGCAACTCCAGATGGCCTTCCTGCAGCAGGGTACCCCGGCTGATACGCAGACAGATAAAATTCTCGCTGAGCGCCTGCTGGGAATGGCCGTAAGGTAAGCGGGCTGCGGCTGCTGGCCGCATGAACACTTCCGCTTCGCTGGCGATGGCGTAGTGAAAGGCCTTGATGCCCTGATCATTGTGCAGGGTCCCAAAGCCGTAGCCCCGGGTGTTGGTGTGGATATGTGGCTGCAATGCACTGGACAGCATTTCCACCTGTTCCAGGTTCATATAGTGCAGGTAGTCCCATAACAGAATCAGGTCGAGTTCGAGCCCCGGCTCAATGTTTAAATAGCGGGTAAGCTCGCTGACCTGTTGGGCAAACGATGGCGGGTTTTCTGGATCAGGATCCGGCTGCGAACTGATGAAGGTCGCACAGTCCGCGAACACAAGGTGTGTGGGGCACTCAAGTTCGGCGAAAAAATCTACCGTGCCTTTGGTGCCTGAGCCCAGGTCCAGGACGTTGAGTCGTTGCTGACGGTCGGCTACGCCTTCCAGCGCAGCGGCAAGCAGACGACTCGCGACTCGAGTTTGAGAAGCTTCCTGGGTCGTCTCAGCCGATGTGGCAGTGCGACGCAGGAAGGCCACTTACGAGGCTTCTTGTTTGCTCTCGACACCACCGGGCATTTTGGTTTCGACCTTCGCTGCAGGCTTGGCGGCCTCGCCCGGATCCATGTCGATGCTGCCTTTGAATTTAGCGCCGTCTTCCAGCGTGACTCGAGGCGCGGTGATGTTGCCGCGTACGCGTCCGGATTTAGCAATAACTACCTTTTCGGTACCGCTGATGTCGCCGGTAACCTGACCTTCAACCTTCACGTTCTTGGCGCTCAGGTCAGCACTTACCTTGCCTGACTCACCGATGGTCAAGTCGTTGTCGGGTAAGGTCACAGAGCCATCAACAGTCCCTTCGATGACCAGATTTTCGTTACCGGTGATCGTTCCTTTGATTTCTATGGATTGTCCGATCATTGCTGCACTCCTCGAGTTCATGGCTGGATTGGGTGTCGGTGCACCGTGAATTTGGGATTGCCCCGGTTTGCTCGGGGTGGCTTTTGCGTCATCCGTGGGTTTGTTGTCTCGGCCGAACATGTACGCGCCTCCTTAGACTGTAAGTAATGGCAGACTGTAAGTACTGGCGAATTGCCCTCAAAAGCCTTTCGATTCTAAGGGGTTGGACACTCTATTACAGGAATTGAGTTAACAAAACGACACTTTGTTGACGTTAGCGTTCAGTCTGCAGGGGTGTTGGGGATCCTGGCGGTCACCTCAATCTCCAGCTTCATGTCCGGCTCAGCCAGGCCAGCGACAATCATGGTGGCTGCAGGTGGATGATCGCCAAACCAGCGACGCAGGCTCGGCCAGCAGCGGCTGAAGTCATCGCGGTCGGCAAAAATATAGTTCACGCGCACAATATCGGCAAAGGACAGACCCTGATCGTTCAGCACCTTGCCAATGTTCTGCAGACACTGCTCCGCCTGGGCGACCACATCCTCGGCAATGGTCATGGCCTGGTAGTTGTAGCCGGTGGTACCGGAAATATGCAGATAGTGGCCATCGGCCACAGCCCGACTGTAACCAATCTCGGTTTCGAAGGTAGATCCGCTACTGATGCGTTGCATGTTCCGTGATTCCGTCAGTTTCAGCTGGGAGAGTAACCACTACGCAGGTCCAGCACACGCACGCTGATGGCGAAGATCAGTACCGCAATCAACGCCAGGATGCCGGCAATCATGAAGGCAATGCCGGGGAAATAAAACGGTGCGTCAGGCGAGGTGGCATAGGTAAAGCTCTGCGTCATCAGCAGCGGGCCGATGATGGCGGTGATCGATCCGACGCTGGCGTTGATCCCCTGCAGCTCGCCCTGCTCGTTCTGGGGCACCTGATTGGACATGATGCCGGCGATGGCTGGGCCGGCGATGCCGGCAAAGGCGGAAAACACACACCAGGCATAGAGGGCGGCGCTGCTGGGGGCAAAGGCGATGCCGATATAGGAAGTCGCGCCTACCAGAAAGCCGATAAACGCCGTGGTCGGCGCCCCCCAGCGGGGAATGATGATGCGGATCAGATAGCCCTGAACGAAGGCGGTTAACAAGCCTACCAACCCCATGGAGATACCGATCTCCCAGGGCTCCCAGCTGAATTTCTCAATGGTGTAGAAGTTCCAGTTGGAAGGATAAACATGATGGCCGATGCCATGGATGAACATGACCGCAACCAGACCGACCAGCACCGGATACTTTTTGAGTTGCATCAGCATGCCCAGTGGATTGGCCCGCTTCCAGTTGAACGCGCGCCGGTTGCCGACAGGTAAGGTCTCGCGCAGCACAAAGAATCCGTACAGGGTGTTGAGCGCGGCCAGACCGGCCGAGGCGAAGAAGGGCAGGCGTATGTCCAGGCCGCCCAGAAAGCCACCGAGGCTGGGTCCGACGATAAATCCCATGCCAAAGGCCACGCCCATCAGGCCAAAATTCTGCGCGCGCTCTTCGGGATCGCTGACATCGGCGATCAGCGCGTTGGCGGTGGCGTAAGTGGCCGATGTGATACCGGTGAGAAAGCGCCCCAGAAACAGCACCCACAAAGTGGTGGCCAGACCGGCGATCAGATAGTTGGCCGAATACATGGCCAGCGATACCAGCAGCACCGGCCGGCGTCCAAAGCGGTCGCTCAAGTTACCGATGATCGGTGCAAACACAAACTGCAGCCCGGCATAGGCCACCACCAGGTAACCGGCGATAGCCGATGCTTCGGCCAAGGTGACCTGGCTCAGCTCCATCAGGAACTGCGGCAGCACCGGCATGATGATGCCGAAGCCCACCGTGTCCAGGAACACGGTGATGGTGACAAAAACGAGGGCGTGCTTTTTCGGAGTCATGACAAATTTCCGCGCGACCCGCAAATCTGGCCCATTCGTGGGTATTTGTCGAGAAAAAAGGTAAAGTCAGACACCGGTGTGACGAACACAAGAGAGGCGGTCATGGCCAATCCAGAGATTCAGGCGCTGGAAGAAGAAGTATTCAAACTCACTGAGAAGCTGGCCGAATTACGCCGTGCAGAGCCGGGCGTTGAGGTCAGCAATTACACCTTCGCCACGCAAGCCGGCGAAACCACCCTGTTAGAACTGTTCGGCGAACGGGACAAGCTGCTGCTGATTCATAACATGGGTCAGGGTTGTCGCTACTGCACATTGTGGGCGGATGGTTTCAATGGATTTCTACCGCACCTTGAGTCCGCCATGTCGGTGGTGCTGGTATCAAAAGACGCACCGGAACTGCAGCGGCGTTTTGCCAACAGCCGTGGCTGGCGCTTCCGGCTGGCCTCTCACGGTGGGGGTGATTACATTCAGGAACAGACCGCCATGCAAGGCGCTGACAACATGCCGGGTGCGGTGCTGTATGAACGCGATGGTGACACCATCCGCCGTAAAAACAGCTGCGTGTTCGGCCCCGGCGATCTGTATTGTTCGCATTGGAACCTGCTGGCTCTGGCTGGCTTGTCAGAGGCGGACTGGACGCCGCAGTTCAACTACTGGCAACGTCCGGTCAAGCTCGACGATGGGGGCGAGAACCTGCTCGACTAATCGATCATTGCGACACAACGGGTCCAGCCTGCGGATGCGCCAGCGATCTTCACGGGGAAACACGCCACGGTAAAGCCATCGCCGGGTAAGGCGGTCAGATTGTGCAGCTTTTCCATCTGCCAGTAGGGAATCTCACGCCCGGCCTTGTGCCCTTCCCAGATCATGCTGGGGTCCGGGTTCTCGGCCCATTTTCTGGCGGTATGATTAAAGGGCGCATCCCATGACCAGCCATCGGTGCCCACCACGCGTACACCCCGTTCGGTGAGATACAGGGTCGCCTCCCGTCCCATGCCGCAACCCGCGTCCACATACCCAGGTTCACCAAATACATCTCCGGCGCGGGTGTTGACCAGCACGATGTCTAACGGTGCAAGTTCGTGACCTATGCGTTTGAGTTCGTCTTCAATGTCCTGGGCACTGACCAGATAGCCGTCTTCAAAGTGACGGAAATCCAGTTTCACGCCGGGTTTGAAACAGTACTCCAGTGGTGTCTGGTCGATGGTTGGCGCGGGCGAGGCGCCGTAGTCGGTGGTGGAATGGAAGTGCCAGGGGGCATCCATATGTGTGCCGTTGTGGGTCGACAGGGTAATGGTTTCCACCGCCCAGCCTTCGCCATCAGGCAGGTCTTCAGGCTTGAGACCGGGGAAGAAGTGCGCCAGCCCACCTGCTGTTTCCTGATGATTGCGATAGGTGACCTTGGGTGCGCCACCCGGGTGGTCGGTGTGTTCGTTATTGTCGATGGCGACGGACAGATCGATAAAGGTAGTCATCATTCCCCCCTTAAGAGTGTGTGGCAGGTGAAGATCGTATCACTCGAATGGGGTACATTGGCAGACTCGAAAAAGTAAGGGGTGAGGCGATGTCCTATATTCTGTATGGCGGTGAATTGAGTCTGTTCACCCGCAAACTGGAAGCTGCGCTGAAGTTTTACGGCGCTGAATTTGAGTTCAGAAACAAAAATTCAGAGGATGTCTCGCTGCTGGAAACCCGTGCCGGTACGCATCAGGTACCGCTGCTGCTGACGCCGGAAAACTGGATGCTGGCGGACACCACGCCGATCATGCAAATGCTGGATCACCGATTTCCCCAGCGCGCGATGTTTCCCTCCGGCGCGCTGGGTGTACTGGTGCACTGCCTGGAAGAATACTTCGATGAGTGGGTGGCGCGGGTCATGGTGCATTACCGCTGGCACTATCCGGACAGCGCGAAGTTCGCCGCCATGCGCATGGCCGATGGTAATACAGCCATCGCTGAGCGGGTCATGGCGTGGGGACCGCGGGCCTGTCGGGCCACCGGCACCGAAAGTGAACAGCAGCGGCTGGCCGTCGAGGCAGAATATGTGCGCATTCTGGAGGCCGCCGAGACGCAACTGCAGCAGACCGCATTTCTGCTGGGTGATCGTCCCACTGCGCTGGACTGCATCGTGCTGGGTGGTTTACGCGCCCACACGAATATGGATCCAGACCCGAAGAAAGTGACCGCCAACTACCCGACGGTGATCGAATGGTGCGAACGCCGGGCGGACCGCTGGGATGGCAGTGGCGAGCTGGCTCCGTTTCCCGCGTCAACTGAATTTGCCCGTACCATCCTGGCAGAGATGCCAGAGACCTATGGTCGCTTTGTGCTGGCCAACGCTGACGCCCAGGCCCACGGGGCCAAAGCCTGTCAGTGCGAAACCTATGGTGAACAGGTCAGTTATCTGAGCCGACCTTATCCGCAACGTTCCCGACAGATGGTCGCGGCGCGCATTGCAGCTTTAGACAAAGAAACCCACGAGGCGGTCAGCGATTGGCTGCGCGAGCACAAGCTGGCGCCGGTCTTCGCCAGCTGACGCTAGCGGCTGCACGCCTCGGGATCAGATTTAATCGCCCAGGGCTGATAGTTATCGGAAGTCGTGTCGGTACATCCGGCCAGTGACAGAATCCGCACTTTGCGGAAATCGATGGGATGGGATTCGCTTTGCAGGGCGATATAACCCGAGGACAGTTTGTACTGCGGCTCATCGTCGTGCTCTGCGGCGTCCAGCACCGGGTTGGCATAGGCCAACACCTCCTCACCGTTAACATAGTGGCGAATGCTGCCATGGCCCAGCACCACCACGACGAAATCTACCCACTGGTCGCCATCAAAGGTAGGCGCATCGGCGGGCACGCAATGCGGTTTGTGCAGCTTGCCGTCGATGCTGACGTGCGTGCCCGGTGTGCACAGGTTGCCGGTCGGTCGTGCCTTACCATCACTCAGGCCACCGAGGAATTGGGCCTCGATAGAATCAGGGAACGGTTGCTTCAAGGTCATGGTCTCAGGTGCCTGGCTGTGCAGCATGACGCCGCTGTTGCGCACCGCCCAGCCCTGTGGCCCGCCGCTGGCCTGCTCGCCGGTAAATCGGTACTCGATGTGCAGCACATAGTGAGAAAAGGGTTCGGCGAAAAACAGGTGGCCAAACTGGTTGGAGAACTGGTCGTACTGATCGTAGCGAACCTGTAACAGGCCATTCTCGACCCGGAACGTATTGCCGAAGTTCTGTCCCACTTCATGCCCGGTGATCTTGGGCGTCCAGCCGGTCAGGTCCTGGCCGTTGAACAGATCGCGCCAGCCGCCTGCGTTGGCATATTTATCATCGGCGGCGACTATGCCGGTAATGAGCAGGCAGAGCAGCGTGAGCAGACTGCTGTACCGATGTTGGCTTGGCTGCATGGCGTTGAGTCGCAGTGGAGACTCTGCCTTGCTTTGCGCCCGGTCTTGCGTTTGCATGCCGCGCGTTCCGCCCTCTACTGCGGCTACGTCGCCCTCCAGCTCTCCTGCTGAGACATTGGCATCAGTCGCCACAGTTTCTCAGCCGGAGGTATTGGACACCGAGGTAGTCAGCTCTCCGGTGCCACGGCCATCCGGCCGTGCTTCTTTGCCATAGAATGCGCAGTTGGACTTCCAGATGATATTCCATGTCGTAGCAGCATCCGGGAGCTCCATAGGGCCCATGCAGGTGCCAGAAGTGTCGCCCTCGAAGTGCTGATTGTCCTTGACCGGGGTCGTGATGGCTGGCAAGCTGACACAGTGGACCCCCTCGATCTGAGGC
>JAPIWU010045482.1:0-17666 GCA_037576205.1 Pyrocystis lunula | reverse complement strand
AGGGCCCCGCCGTGAAGGCGAGCAACCAGAATCCGTAGGCGAAGACGGCGGTCGCGCGAGTCGCGGCGTGCCAGCCGATGGCGGCGGTTCCGTTCAGTGCGAGCGCAAGGCCGATCAGCAGGGCGGCGAGCAGGCCGGCTCCGCAGAACGCGCGGCCTGGCCGATTCGCCCAGCGCAGCCAGGCCGGACCGGAATCTGCTGCTTTCAAGGATCATCTCCTTTGCTTCGAGGCGTGCCCCTTCGAGACGCGGTCGAGAGGTAGCCTCCGGGTCCCTGTCAAACAATGCATACGATTCGGTATGTTCAGGCCTTCATGGTCGCCGCATTTCCCCCCGTAAGAAAAGCCAAGATACCGAGAGAGAACCGGGATGAGCTGATCGCCCTCGTCCTGGTCGACGAGCCGATGGCGATGCGGGGTCTTGCGAGGACCCGTACGGAGGCGATCGTACGCCGGTCCGGGTGCATCCGCGGTGCGTCTACCGCGGGAGTCTGGAAATCGTGCTGACGAGTCTGGAGCGTACATGAGTCGGCTGCGGTTCGTGACTCGGCTCGGCCTGGCGGCCGGCGCGGCGCTCACCTTCGCGGGTGCAGCGGCGATCGCGATGGCGGCTTCTCCGGAGTCCGCAGCGAAGGCGACACTTCGATTTCTCGACGCGGCGGGGAACGAACGCGCGATCGATCTCGCGACCCTGCGCTCGGCGTGTCCGGAGGAGATCGTCGAGGTGGAGGATCCCTACCACCACGCGCGGATGCGTTATGCGTCGCTTCCGCTGCGCTGTGTTCTCGATGCGGGGTTCTCGGAGACCGGAGGCGCCGAGGGACAGCGTGATCGCGGCCTCCTCCTGCGCGCCCTCGACGGGTATACGCGGCCGGTCGCCGGGCGCGAACTGCTCGAGCCCGGCGGTCATCTCGCCTTCGGCGAACCCGATCGGATGCAGGACCAACCCGAGGGCCCCCGCTTCAGTCCGATCGATCGCCGGCAGGTCGACCCCGCGCCCTTCTATCTGGTGTGGACCGGGGAGAAACAGAACGACCCGCATCAAAAGCCCTGGCCCTATCAGCTCGCGCGCATCGATGTCGCCCCCTTCGAAGCGGCCTTCCCTCTGACGGTGCCGAAGGGCCTCGCCAAGGACGAACCCGCCTGGGCGGGCTACGCGATCTTTCAGTCCGCCTGCGCGAGTTGCCATGCGATCAACGGTCAGGGCGGAAAAGTGGGACCGGATCTGAATGTCCCCAGGAGCATCGTCGACTACCGCCCGATCCCCGAAATTCGCGCCTATATCCGCGATCCCGAGGCCACCCGCTATACCAGCATGCCCGGCCACCCGGGGCTCAGCGAGGCCGACCTCGACGCACTGATCGAGTATTTTTCAGCGATGAGCGAGCGCAAGTCCGATCCCCGAACGCGAGGTGAGTCATGAGTCGGGAGGGCGTCGGCCCGGGCGCGCCGCGGGGCCCTCAGCACGGACTTCGCAAAGCGACGCTCCGGCTCGGGGAAAAGCGCCTCGTGAATGCCCACGGCGAGTTCGATGTGCGCATCTTTCGGGACCTGGCCGCGGACACGACGGCCATGGCGATCTCGTGTGGTGTTCTCGACCTCGGGGCACCGCTGCTCGCGCGGGTTCACTCCTCCTGCGTCACGAGCGAGTGCCTGATGGGGCGTGACTGCGACTGCTCGGAACAGCTCGACGGCGCTTTGGCGCAGATCGCGGAAGAGGGCCGGGGCGTCGTCTACTACCTGATGCAGGAGGGGCGCGGCGCGGGCCTCACCGCCAAGGCGCGCGACCGCATGATGGTGCAGGCCAGCGAGAATCGGATCACGACCTTCGAGGCCTACGCTTCGATGGGGTTGCCTCCGGATCTGCGCCGCTACGACGTGGTCGCGCCGATGAGCCGATTGCTCGGGATCCGTGCGCCGATCCAGCTGCTCACGAACAACCCGGAGAAGGCGGTGGCGGTCGCCCGGGCGCTTCGGGCCGAAAAGATCGAAGTCTGTGGCACGGAGCCGATCCAGGGACCGAGCTCGAAATTCAATCGCGACTACCTGACGGCGAAGCATGATTCGGGTCATTCCCTCGACGCGCCGACACGGCGGGCCGGAGCCCTGCCGCCGGTACCGGTCCAGGTCTTCGAGCCGACCTCCCTGCCCGGCCAACCGCAGAGGGTGGTGACGGCCTCCTATTTCTTGCCGATCGAGCTGCCCCTTTCCGAGTCCCAGGAAGAGACGTTCCGTGAACGGCAGGCGGAGGCCGCGTCCCTTCCAGGGGTCCCGGCCGGGCGCCGCGTGAGCACGCGTTCGGCGATCGAATGGTTTCGCTTGAGTGTCGTCTACGACCGCGATGTGGAGCGTGAATCGATTCTGCTTTCGCTTCCCTCCGACGCCTTCGACGGGTTTCCCTTCGCACAGGATGCGCCGGCTGCGGACGCGGACGCGTCCGGCGCCGGGGACGATGGGCGAGTGACGATGCGACTCTTCGATCGGTTGCCGGGTCCGTACTCCGAGGGACGGGCGGCACTCGGTCGTGCGCTCGGCTCGGTCCGCGCGCGCGGGCGCGGCGGGGTCATCGTGGACTTCGACGATCGCGACCATGCCGAGCCCTGACGGCGCCGCCCGCGGCCGGGCGCTGTTGCGGGATCGCGTCGCATCGGCGGCCGATTTCGTCGCGGGTATTCCCGCTCGGTTCCCCGCGCTCGAGAACGCGCCGCGGGAACTGCCGCGCTGCCTCGTCACGACGGGCATCGGCACTTCCGAGGGACACGCGCGGCATCTCGCCGAAGTTTCGGCGCGGCTCTGCGGTCAGCCCGCGCGCTTCGCCTCGACCGGTTCGCTCTCCCGCGGCGCGCCGGCGGGCTCCGAGCGGGATTGGCTCGTCGTCTTCTCGCAGGGCCTGAGTGCCAATGCCCGCCACGCCCTGACCGATCCCTGGGCGTGGAGTGGGGTCCTGTTGGTGACGGGGCTGTCGCAGGGCATGACGCCGGAAGCGGGGCTGAATAATGAGAAGAAGGCGTGGCTGGCGGATCTCGTGGAGCGCGGCGTCCAGCTGGTCGATCTCGGGTGCGGGACAGAATACGGTGCGCTGATCCGGGTGATCGGCGCGCGGGCGGGATATGCGGTGGGCTGGAGCCTGTTGCGGAGTCTCGCCGCGCGTCGCCTGACCGACGCGAGCAGGCTGGCGGTCGAGGCTTCTCGGCTTCGACAGGCGCAGGCGGATGCCGCGGACGAAGTGTCGCGATCGTTTCCCGCGGATGAACCGGTCTCCCCCTTTTTCGCCGCGGACCGGACGCTGCTGGTCGTCGGGGAAGAGGGGAAGCTCGAGTTCGTGGATCAGCTGACGCTGAAGCTTGCGGAGGGAATGCTTCGACCCCAGCCCCGCGCCGTCGATGTGCTCCAGTTTGCGCACGGTCCGCTCCAGAGCCTGGCGCTGCGTCCGACTTCGATTCTCTATCTGACCTCCCGGCGTCGGGACGCCGAAACCGCCCACTGGCTTCGGCGCTTTCGTTCGACCCTCGATCCGGAGTTGCATGACCTGCGCGTGCTCGAGGCCGACCTCGACTGGCCCTTCGCCGCGATCGAGTTCGAGGCGATCTTCGACGAGCTGGTGCTACGCGCCCTCGAGGAGACGGAAGTGGACCTCGTCGATTGGCCCGGTTCGGACCGGGAGGCCGCACTCTACGATGCGGCGCCGGACAGGATCGAGGGGCGCGAATCCCGCCCGGCCGCACCGCTCGGCGCCCGCCGATACGAAGAGGGGGTCTGGCCCGAGATCGAATCGCTGATCGAACAGGGCCGGCGGACAGCGCTCGTTGGCCTCGGGTCGATCGAGCAGCACGGCCCCCACCTGCCCCTGGGCACCGACCGCTGGATCGCGGATTCCCTGCTCGAAGGCCTCGCGGATCGCCTGGAGGACGCAGTGGCGATCCCGGCGATCGCGGTTGGCTGCGCCAGCGAGCACCTCGACTTCGCCGGCACCCTGCACGTCGAGCCCGAAACCCTGGAGGCGATCTTGCGCGACCTCTTTCGATCCCTTGCGCACCACGGCTTCGAGCGGATCTTCCTCTTCACCGCCCACGGCGGCAACGTCGACGCCCTCGGCGAAATGGGGCCGCGCCTCGCAAAGACCGTCCCGGGCCTCGAGCTCCGCATCGAAACGGATCTACGCGTCGGGGCCATGCAGAGCGCCATCGTTGCGGAGGAATCACTCTCCCCCCTCGCGGCCGGTCCCCACGCCGGCGAGTACGAAACGAGTTTCGTGGCGCTGCTGCGCCCGGGCAGCGTGCGGACCCAGGCACTGCGTCCCGGACGCATCGTCGAGCCCGGTGGGTCGAGCGGACTCTTCTACCCGAGCCTGCGTCCGAATGCCGAGTCGGGGGTCTTAGGCGACCCCTCCGCTGCCCTCGCGGACCGTGGCGTTCGCTACCGGGATGCGTGGCTGGATCTGCTCGAAGGGGCCTACCGTACGGCCTTCGGCGCTTCGACGAGCCGCCCTGGCGAGGCTCCCGCGCGATCGGGGTGATGAGCGTGGTGGAAGTCAGCGCTTCCGATCGCGCGATGATCAGCGGTTTCGCCTTTGGCTTCGATCTCGACTTCGATCTCGGTTTCGCCCTCGGCTGCGACCGAGATGCGACAAGATCGTGATGCCCAGCGCCAGCGCCAGACCGAGGCGGGGTTCTGGGAGCGACTCGTAGAGGGAATTCGCGACAATGATGTCGACCTCGTTGTCGTCGTCCATATCCGCGACGAAGACTCGGGCTTCGTCGTTCAGGTCCTCCGGATCCGAGGGAAGGACGACGGCTCCACGGACGGCGTAAGGGCCCGTGAACGAGCCGGCGTCGTTGCGATACCAGAACCCCCGGTCCGCGGCCTGGCTCACGATGTCGAAATCGCCGTCGTTGTCGACGTCCGCAACCTCGATTCGAGCGGCGCCGGGACCGATCGGCTGCCAGGGAGAGAGCGCGGGGTCGAAGAGCGGATCGCCGGCAGCGAGGACCGGGTCCTGCGTCTGCCGATTGGGGAGCCAGGTCAGGTAGGTCGGTCGCGGCCGCACGAGATTGCGGGGATGGTCGATGAACTGGGGGATCTGGATCGCGAGAATCAGGTCCGTGTCTCCGTCGCCGTCGAGATCGGCGCCCGCCGCGCGATGGACCTCGGGCTCGCGGCAGGTCACGTCGTACTCGCGACACTCGGAGCACCATCGCTTTGCGCCCTCGACACAGAAAGCGTCCCAGGGATCGTCACAGCAGAACGAGTCCTCCTGACAGACGAGGGCCGCGCAGCTGGGGATTTCACAGCCGATCTTGGCGACCGACGCATCGCAGCAGTCGGGCTTGGCGGGATCGATGCAGACGCTGCATACCTCGCGGGCGATCTGGACGCAGTGGTTCCCCCAGTCGTCGTTGCAACAGGAGGAGTCCTCGTTGCAGACAGCGTTCTCGCAGGAGGTGTCTTCGCAGCCGGGAGTGCGGTTGAGACTGCAGCAGTCGTTTCCAAAGGAATCGCATTCCAGGATGTCGACGGCTTCCTGCCCGATCACCGGGGCGAGTTGGTCGGGTTCCGGGAGCGTCAGCAGGGTCTGGTTCGCGTAGGTGCCAGGTCCGTTGTTCTCCGACCAGACGACCTCGGGCTGGTCGAATACTCCGCCGATCGGATCGGGTAGACCGTTTCCGTCGAGGTCTGCGACGCCCAGGGATTCGGTTTCCAGCGAAATGAATTCGAAGGGGGGAGACACGGAACCGCCCGTCTGGTTGTAGGTGATCCGGGACCCCCAGCGAGCGTCGGGCAGAGCGTCGTTGTTGAAGTCTTCGGTCTCGATCTGGTCGAATGATCTGGCCGCGCTCGGTGCCATCACGAAGGATCCAGCGGTGCTGAAGGCGCTCGTCCCGTCACCCGGGTAGACGATCACGTCTCGGTTCACAGCGATCGCGCTGTCGATTGCGATGAGGTCGAGGTGCCCATCATCCGTCCAGTCCACGAGCGTGGGACCCAGGTCCGAGAGACCTGTCGTTTGCGCCGCAAAGAGGTTGCTTCCGTCGTTCAGGTAGACGTCGCTGACGGGGCTCCCGACGAGGTCCAGGGCTCCGTCACCGTTTACGTCTCCGACTGCTCTCGGTGACGTACCCCCCGCAATCGGCCGCTCTGCGTATGCGCGGGGTTCGTTCGGGAGTGCGAAGCGGATCGTAAACGTGTCGGAGGGCGGGCTCCCGCAACCCTTCGTGAGACTCCCGTCGGGTTCCACGAAGATCGGCAACGCCGGGCTGCCGCACGGCGGCGCGCCGAGCCCCTGGCATAGGAGCTCTGGGAAAGCGGTTTCCCCGATCTCGCGAATGAGACCCAGGTCGCGGCGAATGAACTCGGAGTATTCCAGGGCGACATCGCAGGTCGCGCCGACATTTCTCGTGAACCACCAGTCGTCCTCGTCCCCGCCGATCCGTCCAATCTGTTCTCCGGCGAATTCTCCCTCGAGCTGGAAGGGACCGATACAACGACACTCATTGGTCGTGCCGTCGAACTCGGGGCTCGTGCTGTCGAGGGTCATGATCGGATTGGTGACGAGCACGCCGGGCGCCGTGACGTTCAGGTCGATGCGACCGTTGACGTGACAGATCTTGTACTCGTCGGGCGCGCAGGTCGTTCCGGGGTCGGGGTCTGGTGCGGGAAAGGGGCCACCGACGGGGCTTCGCACGATCGGCCAGTCGATCACCAGCTCGCCCGTCAGCTCGGCACCCGCAACATAATCCGGGCGGCAGGCGCCGGGCGCTGCGCCGGGGCAGGAAGTCGAGCGCAGCGTCCCGCCGTCCGTATTGGCCGCCGAACTCGGCGCATCGAGAAACGGAGCATCACAGACGATCCCGGGATCCGCGACGCAGACCATGCGGGCTTGCGTGGCCAGTCGCAGCTCGGTCTGCCTCACCGGAAGCGGAAAGGGGGGAATATCCACTCCCGCTCCGCCGGCTCGGGCACTCGGTGCGAGAAAGCCTCCACCGAAGAGAAGCAGGGCGAGGACGAGATGGAGTCCGGTAACGTCCGCGCGCGGAGTCGGGCCGATTTCGCTCATCGTGAGTGGCGCGGAATCAGGTTGGACTCGGTTCCGTCTACGCATTGGCAAGACTCCTGGTCGGGCCGATGAGGGTACCCCGATCGCTCGGGTCGCCGCACAGCCGACTAACCTTCGCCTAGCCTGAATTCCCGTGGGGTTCGAGGCCTCTGTTCTGCGGTCGCCACGAGTCCCTTCGGATCGCTCTCGCGAGGTCGCCTCGCCGTGTCGACTGCGCGCTCGTCGATCCGCTGAACCATGTGAGGAGCAGCCCGCGCTGACTACACTGCGAAGCGACTCCGTTCGGGAATTCAAATCAGGGTTGGGGCATGGAACGAAAAGACGAACTGCGAAGCCTGCTTGCCGAGAACGATCTCTTCTACTCCCTCTCCGACGAGAGCCTGGATCTCCTGGTTTCGCTCACGATCACCCGGGAATGTTCTGCGGGTGAAACCATCTTCCTGGCCGGAGCGGTCGGCAGACAGCTCTACGCGGTCTCGAAAGGGCAAGTGAAGGCGGTTGCCACGGCGAGCGACGGTCGGGAGATGGTGCTGCGACTCGTCGATCCCGGAGAGGTCTTCGGTGAGCTTGCGTTGCTCGACGGGGGACGGCGATCGGCCACGATGATCGCGACTCAGCCGACGACCCTCCTCTCCCTCGAACGTCGAGATTTCATCGAGCTGCTGCGCAGACATCCGGAAATCGCGATCGAGTTGTTGGCGGTGACGGCGGGCCGATTGCGAAGCACGACGGAACAAGTGACCGACACCTACTTTCTCGAGATCGGACCTCGCCTGGCCAAGCGGATTCTCGATCTCGCTCGGAACTACGGCACGGATACTCCGTCGGGCCGGGTCTTGAAGATCTCGCAAGAAGAGCTGGGAACACTCGTGGCCGCGACGCGCGTGAGCGTCAACATGCAGCTCAAGAGCTGGGAGCGCGAAGGGTTGCTCGAAACCGGTCGCGGGCGGCTCGTGCTGCTCGATGCCGCGGGTCTCGCCCGGGCTGCGGAAGCGGAATAGCAACCGCACGATCTAGTTCGCCGAATCTGAATCGGGTATGAAATAATTGCCTGCGCTCGGATGGGGGGCGATCCGCCACCTTGGGTCCCGTCGCACGGGAAGCCGAATGCACTCGGGCGAATCGAGGCTGGGCCGGCTTGCTCGGGTTCCGCGAACGAGATCAGGCACGCTAGGGTCTGGAGACGAGATCGATGCCTGCTCGCCGTTGCCTCGCCTCCATCGATCCACGGCCGTCGAAATGGAAGTTCGCCCGAAACGGAGAAGCCATTTGAATACGTCGAGGCGGGTCGATCGAATCCTGCTCGCCGTACTCGTGCCTCTCTGGCTGGCCGGTGAAATCCTGCAGATCGATCGAGTGACCAGCGATCTTCCGCTCGCGTGGTTCCCCGCCTATCTCTCGAGCGCGCCGGGCGAGGGACACCCGCAGGTCGATTCACTCTGGGTCGATGCGCCGAATCTTCCGAACGGCGTGCGGCCCGGGGACGTCCTCCTCGAAGTAGGCGATGGGCAATCGCTCTCTGGGGCCAGCAGGCTCGAAGTGATCCAGTCCGCCTACCTGTCAGGCTTCGATCGCGGCGCGGACCGAGTCGTCTCTTTTCGGGTCCGGCGAGGAGACGAGACGCTCCGGGCCATGCTGCCCCTCGTGCGGGTTCAGAACCCGGCGAGTCATGTGATCCTTTCGATCGGAGTTGGCCTGTCCGCACTGCTCGTGTTGGCCCGCGGCCGTGGCCGAAGGGCGCCCCGGGCCTACGCCCTGGCGGCGACGGCCTACTCCCTGCATTTTTGTTTTCTGTTTGGAGGACAGCCCTGGCACACCACGCTCGGGCTCGGACTCTTGATCCTGACAGCGGGTCTCTACCCACCGCTACTCGTTCGGGGACTCTTGCTCTTTCCCGAGAGCGCCGCGCCGAGCAGTCGCTTCGGGCTGCGCTGGCCATGGATCCTCGCGGCCGGCGGGCCTGCCGCCTATCTCTGGCTCTTCGGTTCGCCGGCGCTCGGCTATGGCGGCTTCGCTCCACTCTCGCTGGTCTTTACGATGACCATCGGGCTGTCCCTCGCCGTGCTCTACCGCAACTATCGGATTGCGGACGCGCGAGGGCGCCGGCAGATGAGGTGGGGGTTGTCGGGGATCGCGCTCGGTACCTTGCCCCCGCTCGTGCTTTCCCTGCTGGCGGGTTGGGACCCGGCCTATCGACCGGCCTACGAGATCAGCGTGACTGCGCAGTTGATCGTCCCCTTCTGCTTCTTCGTCGCCTTGGTTCATGACCGCCTCTTCGACATCGATCGCTTGATCTCGACCACGGCGACCCTTGCGCTCCTCGGGGCCGCTCCAATGGTCTTTCTTCTTACACTCGGCGTCACGCTGTCGAGCTGGGTGGCCGGGGCGACCGGGATTCAGGAATACACCGTGCTCGGGGCCTTGATGATCTGCCTTCTCGGTCCAGTCCTCTTGATCCACCAGCGCCTTTCGCCATGGATGCACCGCAGACTCTTTCCGGAACGGCAGCGATTCGAGTCCGAACTCCGCGCGCTGCGCCGAGACCTGGCCGGATGCGCTGAATCGGACGAGCTCTTCGAGACGCTCGGCCGGAGGCTGCTCGACAGCGCCGGCCTCGATAGCCTGGCCATCTATGTGCCGACGCGGGATCTCTACGCCGCCGCATTCGCTCACGGACCGCTCGTCCCCCCCGCCTTCGCGGCGTCGGGAAATCTGATGGAACTCCTCCGAGTCTCCGAGGGGCCCGCTTCAAAGCTCGACTGGAGACGCTGGGCGAGGCGCGGGTTGCTCGATACCACCGAGCGGGCCTCGCTCGAAGCCCTCTCCGCAGAGTGGTTGATTCCGGCACAGCGCGATGGAGAGATCGACGCTCTGGTCTGTGTGGGCGAGAAGACGTCGGGTGACCTCCTGTCTCGTTCGGACGCCACGCTGATCGAGAGCACGGTCGAACGTGCCGCAATCCGGCTCGACCAATTCGATGCCGATGATCGCAGCCGACGTGATCGCCGCCTGATCGACGAACTCAGCCGCTATGTGCCCGCTTCGGTCGAGCAAGTGATCGCCCGGGGCGATCGGCCGAAAGCGGGGGAGGTCGACGTCTCGATCTTCTTCGTGGACGTTCGAGGAAGTACGGCGTGGGCTGAAGCGCGACGTGGCGATGAAGTCTTCGACATGGTCGATCGCTTCACGCGTCGGGCCGCGGAGATCGTGGAGTCGCACCACGGAACCGTCGTCGAGTTTGCCGGGGATGGATTCATGGCGGTTTTCGGAGCGATCGAACACGTCGATTCCAAGGCGCAGGATGCGCTGGCCGCCGGCAACGCGATTCTCGACTCGGTAGCGAAGGGGCTACTGCCTCCGGAGCTGAAACCGGCGCGACCGATCGGGTGCGGAATTGCGACCGGACGCGCCTTCGTCGGCGATGTGCAGATCGGGAGTCATGTGATCTGGACGGCTCTTGGAGACACCGCCAACCTGGCGGCACGACTCGAGTCTTTGACGAAGGACTTTTCCGCTTCGATCGTCATCGACGAGCAGACCTACCGGGAGGCCGCGGGATCGGTCGCCGACTTCGTCTCGCTCGGCGCGGTAGAGATCCGAGGTCGAGTCCATCCCGAATCGCTCTATGCCTATCGCATAGCAGCAGGGCGAGCCGCCGCCTGAGCGACTCGTACTCGTCGCTCTGAGTCTCAGGGCTCCTTGGCCCTCTGCGAAATCGAGAGTCGTCGGCGGACCGAAGCGAAGAGGACGACCCCGAACGCGATCAGCGCACCCAGGTCCCCGGTGCGGGTGTAGAGCGTCTCCGTGTTGCGGGGCGAGTAGCTCGCGAGCAGGACCGCCGGCTGGTCCGGGATCGCCTCGGCGAGGACACGGCCGTAGGGGTCGATGACGGCACTGATCCCGCTCTCGGTGGGGCGGAGGACGAAGCGCCGGGACTCGATGGCCCGCATCGCGACGGACTCGAGCTGCTGTCGTCGCCCGCCATCGGAGCCGAACCAGCGATCAATGGAGGGCGCGAGAACGACCTGTGCCCCGTCGAGGACCAAGGCGCGAACGTGGTCCGGAAACATCGCCTCGGAACAAATGGCGATGCCATAGACGATTCCCCCCCGTCGCAAGGGTCGAATCGATTCGCCAGGGCTCATCGCGTCGGCGAGAAAGAGATCGAAGGGGAGTGGGTTCGCTTCGGAGAACGCCATCAACCGGTTCTTGTCGTAGCGACCCCCAATTCCTTCACGGGTTACGAGAAAGACCGAGTTGGTGGCGCGTTGCCTCTCTTCGTCGATTCCGTAGCCACCCGTGATCAGATCGACGTCCAGATCGCCGAGTGCTTCGACCAGGTCGCGTTGCAGGCCGGGCTCGTACTCGAGGTAGAAGTCGAGAGTCAGCTCCGGCCACAAGACGAGATCGACGTCCTCTTCTTGCAGGCCGGCGCTGAGTGTGAGGTGGTGGGCGAGTCGGGCGTGCCCTGCGGAGGCGTGGGCGGGCTCGGAGGGCATCTCCGGCGCTCGGCCGCCCTGGATCAAAGCGACTTTCGAGGAAAGGGCGTCCGATTCCTCGGCCAATCGGAAGGAGCCGAAAGCGAACGAGCCGAGGAGAACGAGGGCGACCGTGCATGCATTTCGGGCAGAGGAACCCCCGAATGAGCGCGGCCGCAGAAGCCCTGCGACGCCGGCGCCTACGCTGGCGATCAGGGCACCCAGTCCGTAGGGCCCGAGCGTATCGGCCGCCTGCGCAAGGGGCAGGTAAGCGATCTGACTATAGGCGAGCAGCGCCCAGGGGTTCCCGACGAGGGCGTGGGAGCGCGCCCATTCGATGAACCACCATCCGGCTCCGACCAGGACGGGAGAGAGCATTCCGCGTCGCGTCGCCCAGGCGATCCAGAGGCCCAGGCAGGCGTGATAGGCCGCGCCACATAGCGTCCAGCCCAGGATCGCCAGGGGCCAGACGAGGGCGGCATCGGCGGCGAAATAGTCACCGATCATGCTTGGAAACCAGGGGCTCGTGAAGACTGCAGCAGTCAGTCCGAAGGTCAACCCGTACGCGGCCCCGGCGCGTGGCGACGCGCCCGCGCAGGCGAGGCAGAGGGGCGCGAGCGCGATCCACGCGAGGGGCCACGCGCTGATCGGGGGGAGCGCCACGGCGTAGAGAACTCCGCCGCCCGCGCCGAGCGCAAACCGAACGACACGCGCCTGGACGATCGACCGCTCCACCATCGGGCCAGTGTAGGGCGCCTCGGGCCCGGATCCCGTCCGAGACCCCCAATCCTTCGTGGCTGTTTTCTCGTGCCTACGTCAAGCGCTTGACGGAGGGCCTCCGGCGATTCGCCGATGGTTGCGTTCGTCCACGGCGAATCAAGGCCGGGGGAAAGGAAAGCACGATGAAGTCACGACCCTTCGAGCCGACCCCGAACGAGGCACCCGGCTCTTGCATCGATCGTAGTCCCGCCACGCCCACCTGCCGAGCGGAGCATCCCCTGTGTAAGGGCACGGTCTTCGTGGGCGAGCAGGAGCATGAATCTCTGTGGGCCGAATTCCGTGAACTCGCTGCGATCGATCCGGATCGCAGATTCGAGACCAGCTGCCGATTCCCGGCACGAACTGCCCGATCACGGGCGAAGGAGAGCAAGATGAGCCGAATAACGAATATCATTATGAGATTCCTTCTGGGAGCCGTGGGGGCGTTTGCGACGGCAGGCACGCCGGCGGCATCGCTTGCCGCCACGGTGGAGATCGTCGGGCTCGATTTCGAATCTGGGAAGGAAGCCGTCCTGGCCGTCGGAGAGGTTCGCGGTGAGCCGAAGATCTTGCTCGCGGATCCGATTCGAGGATCCCTGGACGCGATGGTCGACGAATGCGGATCGGTCTACGTGCTGAGAGAAGACAAACGAACCGTTGAGTTCCGGCATCCAGAAGCGGTCCTTCAAGGCCTTCGATTCTTGGTGAACGAGAGCGGGAAAGATCGGACGGCCTTCTTCTCGAATGACCAGGCCTACGAGCAGCGCTCGATCGCCCACTCAGGCTTCGACAAAGATTCCTGGGATCGGAAAAAGGACGCGTTCGTGCCCGAATACAACGCGTTCGGCACTCCGATCCAGGGCTGGCCGACAGACAAGAAGATCGTCGCGGCGGGCAGGCTTCCTGGTAGAAGTCGATCGCGGCTCTTCGTCGTCGACGACAAGGGGACGTTGTTCGGGGTCCACTCCGATGCCTCTGGTCTGCAACTCAAGAAGATCGGGGAGGAGGGCGCGCACAGCGGAACCGTCTCGCTCGCGGTTGGAAAGCAAAAGATCTTCACGCTCCGTGAAAACGGTCGAATCTTCGTGACCGATCTCGGACAGAGTGGCTGGGGGATCGTCGGGGGGAGTCCGCTGCGCCTCGGGACCGAAAAGTTCTCGGGGGCGACGGTGCTTCGGGCTCGAAACGCTGTCGAGTTGGTCGCGATCGCGCACCAGGAAAGGTCCCTTAGCGATGGCAAGTTCTTCGTGGTGGATGCGCGCGATGGATCGCTCATGAGCCATCACAGCGTGGGCAATATGGCTTCGGCAGGAGCCGCAGACTTGATCGAAAGCAAGGATCGTTTCGACCATCGCATCCAATACGACGTGGCGTTCGCCCGGGTAAGCAACGGGGCTGAATTCGGGACCTGTGTCGACAAAGAGCAGTTGCTCGCGGACTTCGCAAAGCAAGAGAAGAACACCGCGTCTCGGGTCGAGGAGGCGAAGGCGGCTTTCGCGGCTCTGCGGCAGAGTCTCGAAGTACATGAATCAGCATTGAACGAGCTCGACAACCACCACGTCACGCTGGATGAGGCGGAACACATCATCAACAAGTCGACGCTCGGAGATCGAATCTCGGATATCGCGGGCCAGATCGAAGACCTGGGTGCGGTCTTCGACGAGTTCGAGGCGTCGCACGTGACTCCGATGCTCGAGGAGAAGCGAGCGTTTCTCGAAAAGTTCGGAACGGTCGACGGAAGTCTTGCGAGCGAGATCGCGGAGAGCGGTTGCTGCCGGCGAGGAACACTGGCTGAGATCGACGCCCTGGCCGCGACTTTCGAAGGCAAGCGAGCGGAACGAGCACGCGGCGCGATCGCACGACTCCGATCGGTCTTTTCTGGAAGTCGCAACGACCCCATGCGCGCCTACTACCGACCTGCGCTCTCGAAAAAGGAGATGAAGTCGTTCGAGAAGGATGCGGAGCGTCGGCGGGCCCTCTATGAACGTGCCCGCGAAGTCGTCGAAGAGATCGGCGAAGAAATCGTGGCCGATACGAAGGCTGAAGTTTCCTTCATGAAGGAGTCCGAAGCCTGGTTCAGCCACCTCGACGAGGCCCTGGAAACGTCGCGCCAGAAGGGCGCTGCACAGAACGCGTCGGCGGTCTGGCCCTCGCGTCTCACCCCCTTCCAGGGACCGGGAGACGCGGACGAACTCGAAAGAGTGGCGCTCGAATTCGTGCAGGCAGAGACCGGAGACCCGTATTTCGAAGCGCACGTCTGCAAGGGCTGGCAGCCGTTTCACCGGGATTCCCTGGGTCGAGCGAAGGACTACGCGATCGGCATGTGCATGGTTCGGGCCGACAATGACGATCCCGATTTTGCGCGCACGGTCTGGGTCGTTCTCTATACGGTCGGTCCGGAAATGGCGCCGCCCTTCAGCCATGTCGCCATCACCGAGAAGTCGCGCATCGCGATGGACCGACGTGAGGGGGGGCGTCCCGATCTCAGCGACGTGCCCGGCTTCGCGCCGAGTGGAGGCGGCGGGTCCGGCGGTGGCGGAGGATGGCCCGGGTCCTTCCTGCGAATCCTGACGGGCTTCGCCCTGTTCGGGACGGGAATGATCCTGGCGGGTCCGACGCTCGCACAGCGTGTTCCGGCACTTCAGCCGATCGTCGAGACACTCGGCATGCACGCTCAGGCACTCGGCCGCTTCGCCTTTGGCGTCGGCGCCGTCGGATTGGTCGCGGCGGTCTTGACCCTGTCACCGGTCGCCAACACGATTCCGATCGCGGCTTGCCTGGCGACGGGCCTCTTGATCTGGCGGCCTTCGATGGAAACCCCGCAGGTCGAAGCCCTTCCCGAACAGATTCGTGACGGAGTGGCACGGATCCTGGGGACGATGCCGGTCCTTGCCGTCCGGGGCGAGAGTCTGGGCCGGGTCGCCCTGGCCCTCGCGCCGATTCACTTGTTGCTCGGAGGTTTCCCCTTCGTGTGAATCGGTTCTCGTCCGAGGCCCAGTGAGGCCTCGATCTGCCCCGCGCATCGAGCGACGGCGGATCGGGGCCTCATGTCTTTTGGGAACGCCGACTTCGCGGGGCGAAAGTCGCCGATGCAGGTGAGCGAATGCGATACCCGAGGAGAGTCGCTCCGACGTGCGTTCAGTCGGACCGGCTCGGTCCCAGTGGCGCGTTTCCTTGTGTTCGGAATTCGACGCCCGCGTTCGATGCCGCCCCCGTCGGTTCCCGGGAAAAGAATCTGAAATAGGCGAAGGGCACCCAGAACGAATAGTAGAGCTGGTTCGGCACGATCCGGATCGCCCAGCCGAGATCGAGCCCCGCGACGACGATGAAGAAATCGGCGACCAGCCAGAGCGCGTAGTAGGCGGCGCTGAATCCGAGGAGCGCGCGGACATAGCCCGCTCGTGCGGGGGTGTTCGGGAGCGCCCGGGGGACGATCTTTCTCGATGCGTAGAGACATAACACGAGGAATCCGGCTTCGTAGAGCATCCACAGAGCCTGGCCATGCAGGTCGGGGAAGATCCAACGCGCGAGGGCGTAGCTGGCCCCTGCGGCCACGGGGACGATCAGGGAGACGATGAGGGCATGGGTGAAATTCTGGCCGACGGACAGTTCTGGCCGAGCGACGCCGAGGGCGAGCCAGAGCACACGCAGGTCGCCGAGGAGAACGAAGAAGAAGGGAATCCCAGTGGGGCAAACTGGGAAGCCCAACCGTCCGCACGCAATAATCCATGATAACCAACTCTGCCTCCGGCATGGCGTGCGAGACGCAGCCTTGCCTCTGAAAGTAGGCTACGATAGGAAACGACTACTCGGGCCGTGGAGGAACAAACTGGTGCCAGACGTGCTTCACAAGGAACCCATGCATCCTGCAAAGGCGGCACATGCGAAAAGGTGGGGTTCAGTCGTCCGAAGGGGATCGCCAATCCAGCCGACCATGCGCAGCTCATGCAAGTACTTCATATATCCCAGCACACAGTGGCAAGCTTATCGCACAAAGGCGTCCGTGCGCATGCCTTGGTCGGAATGAACCCTCATCACGCAGCAGTTCACATTGCGCAGGTCTGGCACCCCACGCGCTATGCATGAGCACAATACGGCGCTTACGCATGCCCTGCGCAAGCAACCGCGACTGCCTACCCTCTTGTCAACGGAGGCCGCCGGGCAGCGTGGACACCACGCGCGAGATCCTCGCCCTCACTGCAATCGAAGCGCCGGCGGAGGAGCAGCAGCGCACGAGCGAGCAGTGCCAGCGCATCGCCCGGGATGCAGCGAAGGCCGAGCCGCCGGCACACGCCACGATAAAGAGGGCAGTGCGCCGGCTGGCGCTCAGTGCGGACCCTGGCCCCAGCAGCTGGCGCAACGCGGACATAGTTGGCGTGTGAAAGCAACGCAGTGGGCCGCACACGTTGCAGGCATGGGCCAAGGTGTGGGACAGGGTGCCGCGCCACACAGATGGGGTCAATGACCTCTTCGCTTGAGCCCAAGGTCCATCGACATGCAGCATTGACTGTAGGGAACGCTATTCAAACATGTCACAGCTCACTGACACACGATTCAAGCAAGAAAGCATGCAACCCTGAGCATTGGACTGCGCACTACGGACCAGAGCCCTTCTGCAAGTTTTTTTGGACACCTGATCCATGCACCGGTGGTTCGCCAATCGTGAACAGCACTGCTCTGGATCACGATCCAGTCAATCCCTGGTCGCCGCGTTGGCGCTGGCACTGGTGGCCGCGCGCAGCTGCTGGATTTTTTTGGCTAAACCAAGCTCAAGGAAAGGCGGGCCACTAGGCACTGCTTGGTGGGGGTGGCTCCAGAGGAAAAGCGCAAGTCCCCCACAAGTAACCTTAGCACAACTCTTCAACACTTTAAACGTTTGAAACAACAAAATCATCGAACAAAAAATCAAAAAAGCATAAAACACGGAATCTGAGAATATGAGCATTCCTGCTGTATTTCACACACGGGGACGCGTGAGCACTCAAAAACCAGCCGATGGGGGGGGGGAATCCCCCCTTTCCCCCCTCGGCTGGTTTTTGAGTGCTCACATAAAACACGGGACGACACACATAAAACACGGAACAACACACAGAACACGGAACAACACGCATAACACCCTTGAAACCATTCAGCATCATTGAAATCTTAGCACGATGCATACAAACCTTTGAAAAACCTGGAACACAACAACAAAACCCCAAACTTAAAAACACAATAGCGAATAATACTAACATCTGCTTGACACACACAACACACAGCAAAACACATGAAAACTTTGAAACATGTCCGAAATCTACAAACAAACAGAAATAGGCTCAACCAAACTAAAAAATAAGAAAACACAGTGTGCCAGCAGACGGGGCCGGTAAATCGAAGG